>JAQGAB010000051.1:0-55045 GCA_034696565.1 Isotomurus graminis
GCTATCCCCCAATTATAAGTCCCCATAAAGGTCGGCGCTATGGGGACTTATCATTGTGGGGGTAGCGCTTATAACATGGGGAGGAACCGCCCCAAAACGGGGGAATCCTCTTCTCTCCTGTCGCTCACTATATACTTTAGTAAAATAATGTCACCTTCTCTGCCATTATAGGTGTGCATTTGTAACATTGTAACAAACGCTTTCTTTCATGTTCTTTTGTATTCAAAGTCCCTAACAGACATGACGATGACACGAGACTTGGAACTCTTGGAATGAAAGACAAACCCTTCTTCGAACTTTTCCCCATAAAAAGTGTGAAATAATAAAGACTCAGCATTACAAGCATCTTGGGTCGTTTCCACTCATTTTATACAGAAGAGAAGAGCATTTCAAAAGTTCGGCACTACTACACGCGAGGATGAAAGGAAGAGGGAGAAGATTCAAACGGATGATGTGGGTGGGTAGTGATGGTGGTAGAAATATATTAGAAATTCAAGTCTTGTATCATCCTCCGATGAAAGAAGTTAAAGCCCATAAAGGGCAACGTATCATCGACATAACAGTGGATGGATGGATCAAATACAAAGGAAAAGGGCTGAGACATAAACAAGGTTTTTACAAGAATTATAAGAAGGCACATGATAGCTTTTCGGTGTAACTCATCTATGGTAGGATTCCACCCTATGCAAGAACCATCACGCGTACACACACACACCTCGTGGTGGAAGGGATAGTTGTTCCCCGGTGTGGAGAAAGCCCAAGATTTGTTACCAGCAACTTTCTCTCCCGTTACTCCCCTGACTTTGAATTCTATTCTGGTCCTAACCCAACTATTCCAAAAGTCCACCCAAATTTTTCCTCTCTCTCTCTTTGATAATCTGAAGCATCTGAAGGTGGTTTGCAGAGGGGAAATAAAGCCACCGGAAATAAGGAAGGAGGGAAGGAAGTTATTCTGCAAGAGCACATGGTTTCTTCTACGAGGTCGTTCTTGATGACAACATAAGGCAGTAAGGGTCACCAGAGTCCGAACTTAAATTCAATACCAAAACCACCCTTACAGTTGTCAAAGTCAACCTGCTCAAGAGGAAAGAGGGTTTGCATTGCACACATTACATAATACGCCGTGTTTTCTCCCCCTTTTGATTTCATCTTTAGAATATGCTCTCAACTTCCTAGCCGCATATGTGGAAATAGATGGATGGAGAGTACCACCGCCCTATATCACTCGTCTCCAGATCATTGCTTTCTCCTCTCGCTCTCCTACTTGCATATATACACACGTACAGTGTGTGTGTGCAGTTAAAGCCCTCCAACTCCACACATCTTTCATGCTTACCTACTCAATGTACAAAAAACCTAAAGGTGAAAATCCAGCAGTAGCAGAACACACGTTATTGCTCCAGCATCTCATCATCAAGTCTCATCATAAATTATTCCCACTTTTAGGTACTTTGCGAGAAGCATTTCCTTTCATCAGATTTTTTCCAGGCCTAAACCAACCTGGAGCTTCAACCAACCCTCCTCCTACACACGTTTCTTGTATACATACCCACACATCATACATCCAATCCTTCTGGACAAACTTTATATGATCACACACACTCATACACGAGCTACATACCCCACATCTCCAATCTTGGAAATCCGTATACCTGTCTAGTGTCTCTACCTTTCTCCCCTGTTACTTCTTTCATTATTTGCTCAAATTTACCATTCATTCATCTTACATTTCCTTCCTCCAGCACACTTTGTAATACGTACGAAGCCCTGCAAACATAAGTTAGCGATAGTAATAGTAAGAGTAAAGACCTTCCAAGCAGGTTGGACCCACAAAAGGTTTTCGGCACTGGCACTTTCCATTCTCGGCATCAAATTCCCCTCGACCGGAACAGTCAGGAAGACATTTTGCCAGGAGACTGTCAGGGACGCTGGAATTAAAGAAAAATAATTTCTCTCTCATCTCTTGTACATAATAGATTCATGCATTCTTTATCTTTAGAGCATTTTCCATTTCATCATGCTTAAAACATCATATACTACTTCCTGCAATTTATCCACGACCTCCTGCTTTTATCTCCCACTAAACACTGACAAACACGAAAGTCAAAATGTACTTTACCTGTCCTTCAGGCAACAAATTAAATTTTACACGGATATATATACATGTATATAGCTAACAACAACTCGTGTACAAAACTAAATGCATCATCTCAGTCCATTGTAACAAGTAAATTACTCAAAGAACTAATTAGGATGTCATGAAACCTGAGACACACAAGATAAGAAGCCTCTGTGAGTTCTAATCAAGAATTAAGCCACTACACTTTACTTACTTGCACAACAACCCAGTCCATCTTTCATTGCACACACACTTTCCTTGGATACAAACACCGTGTCCCGAACAACTGGGGTCCGCACAGTCACCTGTAAATTATCCACACACACACATTTATTTCTCATCAATCAGATTTTATACCATCCCATCCAATATCCTAGTAGATTGCTACCAATTAACTAACCACCCGTAGTCTGCATGACATTCAGAAGACAACTCACACATTATCGATCCACGAGGATGTGCCAAATTCCAGTCGAATCGTGACTCGACATTTTCATAATTTATTACCACTTCATTTAATACTTGGAAAATTAAATCGATATCATCTGATATTTCATAATTAGTTCCATCTCAAGAGACTCGAGAGGAAAAGTGTTCAATCGCGTACAATCGCATACTGTGCATAGCTTAACTATCTAACTTATTAATCCTGGGATGACGCTAGAAATGCTGATTCTACTAATTCAGCCATATCTCATAAATCATTCTGTTTGTGACTTCCTCCAATGTAACAAAACAAGATGCTACCACGAATCGCCTACGCAGTATAATAATAATAATATGGCATATATACAGCGCTTCGAGCTTATCATTACAGTCTGAGTGAGCATCATGACTGTTGTTCAGGGACTCATATTACCAACAAGAAAGTTATGAACATCTCTTAACAAGGAGTCATAATAAGTTTAACATGGTACAAAGTAATACTTGCATAATCATTGGAGCAATCTAACTAATACACGGTGCATGACTACCTGTGTGCGCCCTCATTTTTACATATAATTGTGTGCTATTATGACTAATACGGAGAAGGTTATCCTCATTATAATATTCTGGAAACTCATGGAGGAAACGAAACGAAAAACTAGCTGAAGAATACAACAAAGGGATTCATCAAGACATACACGAACGGATGACAACAGGAGGAAGGAGAGGGGAGGATGCATGGAAAAATTGAAAAATGAGGATGTGAAGGGTTGTTGAAAAGAAAGCAAAAGCACGTTTCAAATTATAAGTGAAGTTTGACAAGTGTGTGAAAAGTGTGACAGATTTGCTCACACTCGACTCAACTACCTGTCTCATTGTTGACTGTAATTGGTATAGACCTCTTTCTCCAGACATTCCTACGATTCATTACACATTCTTGTTAAACTCAGGAAAGACATGTTTTTGGTTCATTTGCCACGTACGGATGAAGAAAGTTTAAGTGCATGGAATTAGAGAGAGAGAGTCTCACACAGAGGGTCATTAGATGAGCAAACTCGTAATGAGTGAATGAGATCTCTTTCTGCAGTCGTAGTGGGTTCTATTCAAACGACTCTGACGCATACACCAGCAGCGTTTCCAAACACATCCAAAGTGTGAGATGAGAAAAGGAAGCAACACTCTGAACATTTTACGAGATAATAGAATAGGATACATCGCAAGTAGTCTCTATTTGTGCTCGATGAATTTGCATCAAGTGAGAGCACCACTTTTACTTTTAATTAAATTTTAAACGGACGTGAGATGAATGAATGAATGGTTGGTTGCACAAAAGAGTCAAAGAAGCTAATGAAAGCATAACAAGTCGCTTCTTGGAGTTCTCCCACATCTACATAACCTTTTCCTACTTCCTTTAAGAAATATTCTTCCTACCAAATGAGAATAAGAAAGACTGTCAGTCTCAAATGAAAGGCACACACACACACGTTTCCTGAGATGCAGTTGCTTTCTCTAATTTTACAATTTTATGCCTTTCCCTCTATTAGTTTCACTTACACAACCACTCGGAACTTGTTTCTGGATGTAATAAGGAAGGTGTACACGATACACAGTGGTGGTTGTGGCAAGAGCAACAAAGTCTTTACTCTCTGATCTCACCTAACCTCAAGTCTACCTACCAATCTACTTCAGACACTCAAAGAGAATAGACAACTAAGGCTGAGAGAAACTTTGAACTTCATTGCACATTGGTCGTGATCTTTTACTTGATCCGTCTCTCAATCCTTTCTCGGGTGAACATGTTCCACCCTTTAATTTTATGGTTTGGAAGACTCGAGGAGTTTGAAAGTTCACCTACGAACGAATGATGAGACGATGAGAGTACCTGTCTAAAAAATGGCACTGGCCTTTTGTATTTCGCAATAGAATTGAACGGAGGAGAAATATGTAGAATGGGCTGGAGAGTAAGTGGCGAGTGCTTTTTATACGACTCTTCTCCCTCTCTTAAAAAGGACACAAATGTTACTGCATCACACTAGCTGGAACATTTCAAAGACTTCTTTATACTCGCAAGGAAAGCTTTTATATGGAGAAAGTCATAATGGAAGATCGGAATTCGGAGCGAACGGGAAAGTGGTCTCTGAAGACTAACAAACGTGAAAAGCGTTCCTCGTCTCTCTTATTTTTAGAGCCTTCTTCACTTCCTTCACCTTCCCTGGCCTAAACTTCCCCACTTGCACTTTCCCTCGCCTGCACTTGCATATTCCTAAACCTCTCCCCAACATTCCGAAAAACTATAAAATTCTCACAATGAGTATTGACTAAGAGGCCAAGTGGGTAATCTCTCGACAGCATTCTCCTCCATACCTCAACATTCATACATGGAAATTACACTTCCTCACACCTCTACTATACACATCCAAATTCATCACTCCCTTCCCCTCACTCTTCCTCTCTTACCACCCACAGGAGAGTGACACCACTAATTTAGGGAAATTGATGGAAATGCATTTGCAAATTGAACATAAAAGGGCACAGGTATATAAACCACTATAATGAAATGAAGGACAGGACAACAAAGTCCGCGAGGCCTCAATGGAGTGCACACATTTAATCATGGAAATAACTAGGCCAGAGCTTTCCCTGTTTCCCAAACTGACCAAAACAAGCGGACGACTGGAGGCAGTCAATTAATTATGTAGCAATCAGTAAGTACACCAGCTGGATAATGATGATGTCGGAGATGGCGTGTGGAGTGAATCAACCTGATGATGATGATGATTAATGCATCATCCGCAGGTTGAATCAGCACAATTTACTTACGGGAATCGCAGAACTGTCCAGTCCATCCCTCTCGGCAGACACATTTCCCTCCGATGCACTCGCCGTTTCCGTGACAGTTCCCCACCTCGCATTCCGTCTCTGGAACATCGCACTCCACTCCTTTCCAGCCAGACTCGCAGTGGCAAACACCTCCGCTGTATCTTCCATGATTACTGCACAGAACGGGACAGATGCCTGCAAATGATGTCATCAGCATGATTAAACTCATCCTCAAACTTTTTGCATTCAATGCTCATTACTTCATGACAATCAATCTCTTCGTGATACAACCACTGAAAATTCATCTCCCTGTGGCAACTTACTGTTTGAACAATCGATGCCCGTGAATCCATCAAAGCAGTGACACTTTCCATACACACAATTCCCATTTCCCATGCATTGCTGGGGACATGTGACTTCTTTACTCGGGTCTGAACCAGCTACTACGCTTACTCGACCCTCAAACAGATTATCGTTGAAGATACGAAGATACCATTTGCCAGTGTCGAGGTACTCGGAAAATCCTACAATGCTGGAGTCACTGAATGCCTCTCGTTTATCCCGCACTCCACCAGCCGACGAAGAACTACCAGATGCGTTTGTACTACTGGCCTTGGAGATCGCTGAGGAATCCTGGAGGGCCCATCGGACATGTCGTCGCTTGTTACGATGCTCAATCCTCCCATTTTTAACTATTTTGATCAAGTCATGTTGCGTTATGGACGGTAAGGAATTTTTTCGAAAGATAAGAGCCCAATTAGAGCTCCACGGAAAACTAAGATTGAGATTGATATAAGCACTGTCTGTCATGTCCATTTTCAGTGTCCAGTACGAGTAAGGCTCAATGCGACGAGTTAATGGCTGACCCCACAGGAGATCCACGGAACTCAGCCCCTCATTTAAACTCCCATAGTCTTTCGAAGTCAACTCCGGTGGCACTACAGCAGTCGTCGGAGACACTGCATCTGTAAAACAAAAGTCATGAGCGTTGAGACACCCACTCCCATTAAATAGAACCTGAGCATGCATTCTTTCTCATCTTCCAGACAATACCACCAACTCACAAGTACCATTGCATCGTAGACGAAAAAGACTCATTTTATCAGAACGACGAGCTACAGATTATATAATACGATTTGCCTTGGGTCATAGAAGTGTTCGTGAACCAACTAAAGCTTTCTTCTCTTGTCTGTGTACTTTTCCAACTTTCCCCTGACACACGTTATGGGTGTGCATAGATTCCAACTTTTGAATGTCTGGAATACATCTTGTCCAAACTCTCGATCGTATTATTTTGCCATAAAAAGACTCAGCCAGAGAACGACTCTCTGGTGCTCTTGAGGCAGGGAAAGTATAAAAAAATCTCCTTACCTTCACTACTTTTCGGTGACATGGAAGTTAGATCAATCACAGGGAAACTTTTTTCACCCCGAGCGAGGACTTTAGCATCCTCAACCACTATACAGCCAGAGCCTGAGTGCCTCGAGCAATCTCCCATGATAGCTATCCAAGTACAGAGAATTTATTTTAAGTCATCCGATTACTTAAGAAATAGAGTTAAGTTCTCCCTTATTTGGAACAATCCACGTACACACTCCCGTTTACTCATGCATCACTGCTACCGCCACTTTCTCCTGTCTTTGCATAATCTCAGCCACGCACTTTCACAAGCTTCTTTAACCCTCACCTTACATACAATTATCGATATAAGCACACCGATGTGTAATCAACGGCCCATTTAAAACTTCTTTTCTTTAACTGCTCGTGAAAGTATTGGAAAACCCGAGATGAAAGAGTTCACTCATCCTTTTGCTTTCCAAATGAGTTTTCAACTCAGAATGGCGCACACATGAATTCCTCCTGTTACAATTCTTGTACAAGGTACGCAACCGAATAATGTTGGATGTAAGATGTGCATCGGGTGATGAGCTACAAGTTTTTCCAAAGTAATGACAGTTATATTGCGGTACATGTTGTGAAGATTAAAGAGCCAAAGTGACGAGACACGAGGTTCTTATTGGAAACACAGGTTCGGGTAAATGTCATCGAAAGAAATGAACGGAGGATTTGATCAATCGAAGTTTTTTCTCTTATCAGATTTAATAAAAGTCTCCCCATAGTCATCCATTGTTTCAAAAAAGGTCGTGGAGTGTGTGCGAAGTAGGGAGGAGAGTTGTGATCAAGTCTTAAATCCAATTCAAGTTGGAGTTTGAGGTTTGTGTCACACAGTACGACTATTAGGATAAGATCTAATCGCCCGAGAGCCTGGTCTGGAGTATACAATGAATCTTCCCTTCTCTCTCTTGACTCCTTAACTAAGTCCAACCGACGGAAACTCGGGTCTCTCATTGCATTGTATCAAATGCGACTTCCTCCTTAGTCGTGCATTATGGCAGCCCATGTAAGAAAGAAGAGGAATTTGCTGAGAAAAGTCAAGCAGAGTTGTAGGAGGAAATTCCCTACACGTCTTAGCCGCTCAAAATTTGTTTCCAGGGTCACGTACAATCTCCTTTTTTCCAACGAAATGACAAAAGAACTTAAGCAAAAGTTAGAGTAGTCACACCAACAGTAAACCGATGCTGTAATAGAACTAGATGAACCTACACAAGATTCCCTTTGTTTGTTATATACTTTAAGCCATCTCTCTCTCCCGTGGACATGGAAGGACGATGACAATCGCTATCTCAACATTGCTCCTATTCCTACCATCACCCCAAAGACATCATGGATGGAGGAGACAAAACTAATTCATTTCATTAATACATACATTCTCTCCTTGTGTGTGTCTCTCTCTTCCTTTCCTCCCCAAAAGTAACAAGACATCTTTCAATCTTCCATCGCCCTACCAGCAACAGTGAACCTCACTAAACCAAAGTAACAAAGGCACAACAAGAATGAAATAAAAAGAAGAAACTATTTCAAATGTACAGACAGAATGTACTTAAACGAAACTCTTGTACAATCCTCCAAGTCTTTGGAAAATATTTCCTGAGACGTTCCTCCTACTCTCTTGTAGAACTCTACTAACCAAGTGACTTTCTCTACTCTTATTTCATCCTTCCTCCGTCTTCTCATACCAATTTGATCTCATCACATCCTACCCAACAACAACAGTCTTCTTCTATTAACACAACAAAACAATTACTCAGACGATGGAGTAAGGGAGAATGAATGAAATAAGGCATCTGTGAGTCTGCGACTTTTGTGGCCTTTGATATCATTTGATACCATTTCACTTAAATAGATGAAGCACTTCTGACCTTACAACTTATTGCAGAGCAGCAGACGTGGTCAAATTACGACACACACACACACACACATCACATTCCCATGGATATTAACACTCCCTATCGCATCTCCCTTGACTTTCTCTGTATTGTCTAAGCACCAAATTAATGCCGATTCTCTCCCGATATGTAAATTTAATGGGGTTTTTAATGCATACATCGCCATTACATGTTAAAGGGAACCTGTCTTATTTCTAAGCTGTCCAAAACTAACTTCATCTCATGAAAGGGTTCTTAATGAATGGCAAGTGAAAGTGCAGCATAGGGAGAGCCAATAATGCTTTCACTTACAACTTTGCCGAAATCCCACCGCCTCATCGTTTGGATAGAACGATTCTCAAATGACATGTATATAAACATTTTCATTTGAACCAAGCACCATGATATTAGCCAAAAGGCTACAATTAGCACGGCCAACCCTTTCCATGATTCCTAATCCTTTCCTTTCTTTAATCATGATTAAGTCTCAATTTTCATGCGGAACCTGCGTCCTTTCCATCTTCCTTCCTTGTTCTCCAGAGAAAGCCTTGTCTGTTCGTGTCTAATCCAACTGTTTGTCATCCATGGGGCGTAATTGCCTACAAATATCATGATGATTACTCCCTGGAATGGACTCTCTCTCTATCTCCTTCTCTATGTTACTCCTACACTAATACTATTCAGACTAATTGGCTCATTTGTATCGGTAAAGAAAGATGAGTTTTCTACTCTACGAAGGAGACTAAAACATCCCAAACCTCCTCTCTGGTGGTTGGTAGGCTTATAACAAAAGTAATAAAAGTGGGATTTCCTCCAAACCTTTCTTCAGCCCCTCCCATTCCTTCGAGATTTAATTTAACAACATGAGATTCTAAATTTAGAGGTAAACTAATCGTAAGTCAGTACTAATTACTTGGTGGAACTAAACTCTACTAATCCCTTTCTCTTCAACATCCTTTCCTTCGCCCACGACGCTCGCCTACCTGCACCACATTACTCCTACATGAAATATACGGCCAAAGATCAGGTAAAACTTCATACTCTATCTGGTACAAAAGACTGAAGAGAATATGCAAACTTCTAACTGTACTTTCTAGCAAAATCCATTACAAGTATATACAGTCTACTTTTACTATACGCAATTTCGAATGAAAATGACCAAGCGTCGCTTCAATGTTTGCTATTAAAACATGTTCATTGTTATCGCCCGCTTAAATAGACAATAGAAATCGAGTAGTTATATGGGTGATTCTGTAATGAGACTGATATATTCGTCCCTCACAATTCTCGTCTATAAATAGGAGTAGACAGAGAACAGGATTATTATTATTACTCATGGATTTAGCGTTCGTGCGAGTTTATCTGGTGTATTTGGTTTGAAGGATGAGTGAACTCTCTTTAGGCTTCTGGTTGGCTTAAGAAGATTAAATTGTGTGTAATACTAACTTGGGAGCGGCTGTGGCGTTCATGGGAGAAAGCAGAAGGCAAATGTGAACGAATTTGAAGGTTACCTGCGAAGTAGATGACGATGGACATTAAAGCAATGCATAATAGGATTAGGGCAATACTAATACATTTCCAGGAACAACGATCTGACACATGGCAGTCTTTTTGAATAGTAAATCTTGACGGAGAGTATTGATTTCGTTGGAGAGACCGAGAGTTTGTGGCCGTCCCGTTCCCCGTAATGGCTTGTCCAGGATGCGGATGTGAGGCAGGGAACACGGGAAGAATCACAGGTGCTGAAGGAATCCCAGTCATAACGGGGTTAGACGTTGGAGGGCCGAGTCCTCCTATTAACCTGCAAGCACCAGACACAGTACACACAATTAATTCCACAACTTTAAACTCAACCCCACTGGCACTTTTAATTCCACGTTGTCGCATTTCTCTCCGTACTTTCTCCTATCTCTCATATATCACTTTACGTATGGGCATCATAATCACTTTATATACAATTACGTAACTCACTCCATCATTTACATTCACCATCAAAAAGCCTAACATAAAAGGTTGTTGAGAACACATCCTCTCGTGAACAGCTCTTTATGTATTCTACGAATTAAATGAGAGTAAAAGTTCAAGATCAAGTTCAAGCACCTACTTTCTATGATAATGTAATACACCAGGCTCAACTGTGTGCCACTGTACATATGTTCAAGCACAAGAAAATAACTGTTCAAAGAATAAGTCATTTTGAAGCAGGAAAAAGCCAAGTGGAATTGGCATACTGCATGGAAGACAGATTATCATTCGAATGCCAACTGATGTGGAAAAGAACACCTCACTAGAGTATCACTGAATGAGTGGATTCCATTCCTACAGATTTAACCACCACACCGAGAGAGAAAGAAAGACTTTCTCCAATACTTACGCACATATATTTTAAGTTCCGAGTAGTAAAACCAATGCTTGAAGTGTCCCCATTGTACGCAGTTGGAAGGTACATTTATATATAGACCATATAAACGTACAAATACTCTTTCACGGATGGAGTCCATAAAACAGAAATTCTTTCTTGACTTTAGGCATGCAAGGAAAGTTAGAGAGATCCATGTAAGTTCTCGATATATCATTCGAATTGGAAAAAGGCAAGAGAATCTCAAATATTTGATTTGTTCATGTAACTGTCTCGAAGTGAGTGTAAAACTTGGCTCGTGAGAAATTAAATTTATTGACTGTAACACCTTATGGGAATTCCCCAGCAGCAATGGTGTCGATGATGATACTCCACAATTTTTTCCACGAACCACTGTGTTCTGTGACTTCTATTGATCCTCCAGCCTTTTTCTACTATGGATTCGCTTTGTAATTTTCAAAACAGGTTGGTGGAAGTAATGGCTACACAAAATCCTCCTGGCAAAAGTGTTTGATTAATACTAACATTTTTACCTGTTTGAACTATGGAAGCATCCACACAAGGAGAAAGTTTAACCCTTCAAGAGGTGCCATCAGTCCACCAACATGCCACTTTATATAAACCTAAAAGTGCAGGGAAAGATGAAAGAAACAAGGGGATCCTTCCTACACATCCTAACAACACAAATAAGCATGAAGAAGCAACTCCAAGCAACCCAAAGTTATGAAACAACTCAGGAAACTGCCTGAGTCTATTAAACCAGGCTTGTCAAATTGTATGAGGAAAAATCATATTAGTATTTAATATGTTGTTCAGATTCCAACTTCCTTTAACCATTTTTCCCCGTCAGTTCTGTTTCCTTCCCCTGTCTTTCTTCCACCTCTCCTTGCTACACCAACAACATTGTACCTTGCGTAGAAATCAATCATGTTCACTTAATGGCTTTCTATTTTTAAAAGTAGTTACATACTGGTTCCCTTAAACTCTCAAGGTTTTATGTTGCCGAGGGAAAGCTAGAGTTAATTGTAATATACATGCAGTCAATCTCAGTGAAAAGTACAGGAAGAAGAACCCTTTGAAAATCCTATTCACCATAAACACACACACACATTCAACCTCATCAAGTCAGTTTAACTTCCTTGTTGCAAAACCAATTTGGAGATAGGAAAACTGACTCAAACGAATAAGATGAGATTAGCGGGGAACAACTTCTAAATCGGGAACTTCAGTCCATCCATCAAGCAATAAGAACAAATATCAGAAAGAAAATGATAAAGAATACGATACGTACTTTCATTCCAAAAATGAGTTTATGAAACCCAATTATTGTTATGTAATCTCGTGCAATAAAACTGTTTTATTTCAATTATTTCACCGTAATTGGAAATACTCGAAGGTTAGTCTTTATTACGAGAGTAGCAAGGGAATGTTAACAGTTCACGTGTGCACAGAACCTCCAACTTCCTTCGGGTGTTCACAAAACACTGTCTCAGTTTGCAATTACACATAAAATAACTACTAACGAGACAAACTGAACTTTAGTACTTTCCCTCTGGCAATTACCTAAGTGAATATCCATTATTATTTGAGTTTTGGCTTTACCAATGAGGCTTAATTATCCCTTGAGCTCCAGTCTACTTTTGTTCTCATTAGGAAAGTCGAAATAACCAAAGGGATTTTGCGACCCGACCCACACACACACCACATCAATGTATACCAAATAAATATCAACTCCCCATGATACTAATACACTACCAGATGGAATGAGAGAAACTCTACTGTCTAAACTAGTTTCTTAGAAATTAGGCAGCCATCTGAACATCTACGAGTAATTAGAGGCCTATGGTTACAATCCCGAGGACAAAATACACCAAAATACAAAACGCTCCACTTCCCTTTTCCATCAGCTTTTCCATCAGACCACCTCTTCAATTGTTTTCACGAGGGAAACTTCTTTCACTTTTAAAGCAGCTTGTTATGGTGGCCTGGATGTTATATCTCATCATATGATCATCGTATATACACACATACACAGGAACAAGCACAAGACGGAAAATCATTTTCTCCTTCACTAAAAACCACAGAATGAGCCAACCGCACTCATCATCTCCATTCACTCTTCCCTTCTCTCTTTTTCTCCAATGGATTGAGTAACCATCCTTAAAATAAAAGGAAAAGATACGCCTCATAAAATTTAGTTGAAATCTAAACTACTGAAACTAATTAGATTTTTAAGGCCAACCAGTCAATCCCAGGGAGTATTACGCCCACCAAACATACTGTTTCCCATCATATTCCCTGTTTACTGGAAAGAAAACTTTCATTCTACAGAATAAATACCATTTTGTAAGTGTAAGCAAACAATTCCCTTCATTCTCTTTCTCTCTGAGGCTTTTTTGTTTCAAAAATATAAAATAATGGAACCTATACAACCCTGTAAGAGAAAAATCAGTTTCAAGAAATATACCTCCTTTCAATTTCCATGTGTGAACTTTATTCATTGTGTCGAGAGGGCATAGTCATTTGGCATTAAATGCAACTCACCCAGTTGAATGAAAAGTTGGTTGTGTGGTCGCTACTCTCGTATACGTTCGTCCAACAGCTTTGTTATAAATTGATTTCTTTTCAGACGGATGGAGATTGAATTCCTACACGTATTTTTGCATTGCATACTTTCCCCAACTTTCTCTTTTTCCATTTGTCAAAGCCCAGTGAATTCCTCGTATGTATATTCCTCTGGGGCTTCACAAAACTTATGGTTTCCTTGCATCTTGGCTACCAAGCCGTGTTTTTTTCGTTCACTCCCAAATCTCATTTTATCTTTACCCAAAGGTTTTAAAACACTACTACCAACAGCCAACTAATGCAACCAATGCATCTAATGCAAATGCACTAAAGGCATCTGCGAATCAAAAGCTATGTCACATTGCTTTTGTACAGAGCTGCAGTTTGGAAGTCGAGTAGAACGTCGCATCTAAACCTACTCTTAGGATTTCCAAGCATCCTATTTTAATATCAGCTTAGCTAATTCCACCTCTATCTCTTTAATATTCTTCATTTTCCTCCCTTCCGAAAATATTCATAGGAAGAAGACGACAAAGAGACTCCTTTATCTCGTTCGGACACGCAATTAGTAAAGCGTCGCCTGTCTTTCTCATTATGCCCAAAAGCAGAATGCTCTCGTCCTCTCAAACTCATGTATATTCATGATGAAATAAGCCTGCTGTTGTTTCCCAACTTGCTTTCTCTTCTCCATCCCCACGCTTCCCTCATTTACGATCGGCCCTATTGGTTACACATCCAAATTCGCAATTTTGGGAAACTAATGCAGGAAAAGAAGATAAAAAGAGTGAGAGCTCATTCAACATTCAATAGTGTTTTTCAATGCTTTCCCCAAACCTCAGCATCATCCATTCTATACACACGCTTCACTCACATTCTTCCTCTGATTATCCAATCGATCATTTTCAACAGTGGCTTCAAATATGCCTTCTCAAACCAGTTTTAACTAAATAAAATATATGAATTGAGACACAGCTGGTCAAATAAAGATTTGCACAAGGACATTAGTAACAGGAATAAACAACCTCTCCAGCAACTGAAACAGAGACATTTTTGAGACACTAAAAAAAGTAGAGATTCCCTTTGTCATCCATTCAAGCAATTTTGCACTTCTGTCAGATCAAATTCTCTTTTAAAGTAAGAATAAATGGTCCAGCAAAATAAAACTACGCATAAACCACCCCTCGTGATACAAGAGATGCATGGCAAGCAACTTCAGGGAACCAAAAAGAAACGCTCACGTTTACGCAATTTTTTAAGATTTTGTTTCCTGTCCAACAGTCGCATATATTTCTTATTTTGAGTGTGTGTGAATTTTCTATTTCCGATGAAACAACATTCGTCCGTTCCATTTACTACGGGCCTTTCATTTGGACTGAGACAAGTTGAATGAAGAAGTGAAAATGGGAGAAAGTAGGATAAATATACAAAGTATGCAAAGTCAGTGTGGAAGAGAAGCAAATCTCATTGTGCACTCGATATTTACCTTCTTTCTACTTCGTACTTCTTTATGTAGAGAGCGAGAGAGTCGGTTGGACGGATATTTATCTCTGTTTCTGTCACCGTTGTCACTCAAGAAAGGCAGGACCAGAATTACGGACTCTGCTCACTTAAACTCATGCACTGCTTACTACTAACTTCTATCCGATTTGGCTCGAGAAAGTACAGAAGAAAAAGAAGGCCTACTTTCAAACATGCAGAGGGACTACATAAAACAGCCACGCATATACATACACATACAAATACACACACGGAAGTCTGGAGCCTCTTTCCGTGCCTTTCTACTAACCAACTACACACACATACACAATGACACTAGTAGGAGTTGTAATAGTAAAAGTAGTAGTAGTAAGAATAGTAGATCGTCACCAGAGAAAGTGTACAATGAAGAGAAAAGTCTTTTTACTCTCCGGCTACTTTCCATCTTTGAGTGAATACTTGATGAAGGTTTGCTTCGATACGTGGACACAAAAAATATTTTAAACAGACTAGAAGGTATCATGCATGATGAATGGTTTGCTGGAAGTGTATGTTCTACAGTCTCTTTATTACCTTTCTCTATAAATTCCATCCTAGGGATCTCTTCATTCTTTGACTATTGTGCTTTTCCACTTTCATGCTATAGCGTCTTTCCAACTCCCAGTTACATGTTAGCTAAAACGTGGCCTACGCTTATGTATACATATACAAGAGATGCTCTACTTGTTTCCTTACAATAAGAAGAAAACACAAGAAATAACACAACGCCTTGCTCCATTTACCCTTAACTTTTTCCTCTCCTACCTTCGAATATTTACATTTCGTTTTCTACTCTTTAACTTCATCTTACAGAATCGTAAAGGTCCTTTCCTCTTTGAATATTTCATCAAATGACAAGGGTAACATGACGATTTCACATGTACTGGGTTTATCTCCTTTTGCAATCCACACAACGACCCACAGATGTACAGAAATACATCCATCATTTATATTTCGTCTAGTCCCTTCTTAAGACAACCGTGTCAACTATTTTTCAAATGGACTTCCCAACCTCTTCAGTATGCAGGAGGTACTGCTACTTTTGACCTACTAAATGAATCAAACTTATATACGCTGCAATTCCACGCGGTACATTCTCAGTAGTCCTCCTTTCCATTCCGCACATTTACATTAAAACTGAGAGAGATTTCATTTCCTTGAAGATCCTTTGTATGAATTCTTTTGTACTGGGCGGAATTTATCTCACTAATGCAATGCGATAGGTTTGCCACATTCGTACTTTTCTCTCTGACCTGTTTAACATATAAAAAACAGTTTCTTCATCATATTCATTGAAAGCAAATTCACTTGGCTCAGCACTACTGCCAACAACTATTTCTCCTTAACCCACCACCATCACCGCTACCAGACAGAGTTCAACGTGTGGGGATGAATACATGATTTTTTACATTAAATGTATGAGCAGCCAGCAGGCTAGTGAAAGTTCAGACAGAAAGGTACGATACAGTTTGTCTACACTTATTTGCGTCCACCTAAGTGGTGACAGGTTCAACCAAAGTTGAAAGCTAAAATGACTATAGGTCGATACACTAGTGAGGCTACGATTAGACGCCATCCAGCTAACAGTAGAAGTAGCAGTTAGAAAGAAATGTCGAAACTTTTCTTCCAAGTTTTTCGGAGACTACAACACTACAAATACTGACATGAATAGGGCTACTTTTGCAATAACAAGAGCAAACAAAAGGAAGCACTTTAACAAGTTATGAAACTGGAGAAAGTAACGGAGCAAGTACTTCTACGATGCATCCACAATGAGACTCTCTTTTGTCCAAGTCGAAACTACACACAATACACGTGGCAGAGGAAGGACGAAAACCTTGTACAGACTCTCTTTACATAAACTAAACCAAAACAAAGGTTCCCGTGTAATAATAAAATGATGCGAGAGTTCACCTCACGAGCAATCGTCATTTCTGAGACTTCACTCTCTCTTTTCCATACATGCTCAAGTATCACTTTGCTTATTCATAATGGCCCCGTTTCCTACTGAATTGTGAAGAAAAGTGAAGGATCACAGGAACTGTACCTTCCCTACAGACAAAGATATTTGCTCCGTGGGTCATAGACGTAGAAGATAATGATGATGACAGTCATATTTTGGATTGGAGGCTGACACGACGAGCAAAATCACCTCTCAACGAGCATAAAGGAACCATGACTGTGTGCTCTCGCAATGAGTGATGCATATTTTAATACAACTAGGTTTCTATTCCGTAGAAGGATGAATTTAATTACCGCTAAGCATCTATTACCCAGCTTGTTTCTCTACATTCTCTACTCACACTGGAGTACTTTGTTCCTTCCGAACCAAATCCTTTCATTTAGGTAACATCACGGGGAAAGAGGACAACAACGAAAACGATCCACTCGCTTCCTTAATTATTATGACCTATCTCTTTTGTATGGATTAGCAAAGGGAAACTCCCTTAGACCTAGATTACTCCGAGTCTTTATTTCATCCACAAGAATATATATTGTTTCCGTTCCTCTAATTTACTTCAAGAAACCGTGATGATGTACATGAATTAGTTTCACCAAACTTGATGGAATTTGTATTCATTCATATACACACAACCACAGACAGATAAGAACCATCCAGTGGATATGAAATATTCAAAATGACTTTTCATTTGCAAGGGTGAAAACCCATTTGTTTTTACTTTCACTGTTCTTAGAGGATTTCAAGGGGTATTTGTCTTTCTGTGGAGCTCAGTGTGTCTATATATATTGCTGGAGTGTGCAGAAGGATCGTAAAGCAGGCCGCAGTATAGAGGATCGAGTGAAAGTATTGGAAGGCGTGCTCGTAACCTTGTGGCCTTATTTCTACACGGCAGAATCCACCGAAAATGAGATCAGTCTCATGAACAACGCAAATAACAATGTCTGGACAGGAGTCTTAAAATTGAATAGGGTTGTTTGGAAAGATGTCAAGCTGAAGGCCCTGACTGAACGATTCCAAGAGATTGTAAGTGGTAACGAAAGCTGTGCTTCGTTCTTACTTTGTGTTTGTTTTCATGCAGGACTTAATAGTTTGATGATAAGATACAATCGGGGCCATGTTATATTCAATACTGTGCCTCAAGAGTATGTAAACCAATCCTTGGTGTATGTATAGTCTTTCGATTTATCTGCTACCAGCGAGTTCGTATTTTACCTTGTCAGTACAATAAGGAATCAATGATCTCTAAGAGTACATAGCTCTTTCCCAAAGTTTGTTCTTGACTTAACCGATGGATGAAAACGATAGTAAAATATGAGACGCAAAATGGGCCAAGACGGAGGCCTAAGGATTCGATGAGAAAGCATCTTAAGAGTCTAGTTAGACTGAGCAGATGCCTTGAAAGTGTGAGATGGTGAAAGTGGGATGATAAATAAGAAGGGTGATGTTTTTAGGTCAACGAGTAAGGATTGGTACATAAATAGAGGAAGTTTGCAGTTTCAGATGCAAATAAGTCGTGAAAGTTATACGTCTCCGATAAACTCAATGGTTTCTACACAGCCAAGTTGTTCAAATATATCACTGTGAGTAGTGTAAAGAAACTGTAACAGCTTCTCTATAATATTGTGTGCCTTAGCGCAACTTCACTCACTTCACTGCAATATCGCACGGAACTTGACAGAATCGATTCCACCTCTGCTTCTTACTTTACACTTTGGTCACATTGCATATTTTAACCGGAGTGCAAATAGGCTTTTCTCACAACCAGTATGAACATATGGGGAATGTCGCCTGGAATTCCTATACAGATTCTTAATTTAGATTTATCCACAGGACTTACCATGGCCCAATACATAAGTCTATTTGACTTTAAGACCATGAATAAGTAACTTGTTCCAGGAACAAGGTAATACACGTACAGTAAGGATATAGTTATGATGATGCCCAATCATGTATATAGTGTCTTTACCAAATACAGCACTACAATAGAAATTGTGAATTGTCACAACCTGATTCATAGAAAGCTTTCATTCTTGCACTTTCCTTCAACAGTCAATTTTGAGTAAAATAGGCCAAAGGTGGTAGAGTTCGACTTACCTGGCTTGACTTGGTAATGTGCTGAGGGTGCTGTTCGAATCTGCCGTTTCATTGTGTAGATTGTCACTCTGGAAGAGTTTCTTGGCTGTGGCAAGGCTGTTGCCCATTGGCATCGGCGACTTTGGCTGATATGGTGAGGACATCAAGTACTCTGCAAAGTCAGAAAAGTATTAGTTGGTCACTTACAGTTTTACTTGAATTCACGAAAGTATAACCTTTTCACTTCTTTTCCATTCGTATAAAATCCTTCTACAAAAACCAATCCCTTAATTGCTATTTGTACACCGTAATACTCTTATTAAAGGTTTCTCAGTTTAACATAATATATCATGGTATTTTATATTATTCTGCTGTCCGATTAAACTCGAAGCCAACTAGAGCTGCACATAAGATTCTTATAGTTCAAAGCTTAAGCATACTTTGAGATCTTTACACCACATTCAAATAAAAGTAGAAGCTTACAATGATAAGACGTGAAATGATTACACTGTATCAAAAACACGGTGGAATCAATTAAGTGTATTAAGCACTTAGATGAATTGTCCGACTAATTTCATTGAAAAGACGTAGAAGCTGATGAGTAAAATTGAATTGCAAAGACAAATTGGATAACGATGGAAATCACAAGTCAGTCTACTCAAGCGTTATCATCAAGTTATCGTCTACCAGCTAGGGAACAAATATCTTAATGCAATTATCAAAGTGGTTGACAACAAACTCGATCCTCCTCTTCCATTATTCAACTATTGCAAAATAAGACATAAAATTGTGTCTTAAGAAACCTAAACACACTGCACGGATTCTAGGAGACACATCAAGGGAACCAGGAGCTTAACAGTGCTAAATTACAGCGACATCAGCTCTTTTGTCGTGCTTCCAGTAACCAATTAACATCTTATTGCTATGCTTAGCTGATCTTTCGATTTTGAGACAAGTTGGTATCACATTTAAGTAGGTTCATGAACTATGTCCCCTTATATTTAATGAAAGAATACAATTTATAATTTATACTCTAATACGCACAAAAAGCAGAAATAGCAAAGAATCCTATTTAATAATACTTTTATTCGCCCACGTTGTTTTGCTCATTCAGCTTGCACTGAAAGGTATATTATAATTGAAAATGGTCTCATTTACTGTCATTACCTTCCATAAATGAATAAGATGACAACCACAATTCCCAATTGTGGGAGTATTAAGTTACTGTGGCATGGAAAATACTAAATGCATGAAATACCTGCCAAATAATCTTTAAAAGAGACATGAAAGAATGATATATGAGTAAAATTTTTACTATAAGCGTGTGTAAGTCGTCTTTTGCATCAACGCTTATTACTGTGAAGCTCATTAGTAGAATTTCGAAAATAAGCATTAGGAATTCGTTCCTATTCCCGCTCGAAATGGAAGACCCACACGCTCAGGTCAACTTTACCAGGAGCCTTCTGACTCCTCCTAATTTCCCGTAGATCCTTGAACAACCATTATTTGGGATTTATCCACAGATACCACGAACCAAGAGAAAACTCCCAAAAGCTAAGAAGTGGCTATACCAGATCTTGTCGAATAACTTGAGACTGTCACAAGTATTCTAAACGACTTGGAAACTTCCTCTTCAAAGTATTAACGAGGAGTTGTCAAGGTGCAAATTCTACTAAAGAGAGCTCATTCATGTCAACTTCTACAGTTGTAACTCCTACTGGAGTTTTGATCTTACTAGAATTTCCTAATCCGTAAAGCTACTTGGTTGCCTCTGGTTTTCCGACAGAACACAAGTAGTTTTATCTTCCATGTAACTGCCACAACCCTAACGATATCTTTCCAAAGGCTTAAAAATATTTGAGGCTGATAAATACGAGTACGAATTTGAAAGGGAGGATGATGAACATGATGACAAAAGGTGGGAGTTGCCTGGCAGCAATGAGAGACGGAGAGAGAGTGTGTGTAAGCAGTCAGGTAGAAGTAATAGGGTGACAACATAAACACAAAAAGAGATCAGGAAAGGCTGTGTATTCACACGTCGTTATGCAGAATAAGGCTACGAAAGGAGCATGAATGATGATCGAAGTGAAAGGCAAAAAGGTCGTCATGGGAACACTATACGAAAGAGCTGCCTATTTCAATTTGATTATGTGATTACGCAAATACGCTTTTTGGTCGCTGGGATCCCTCGTCTCGTCCAATAGTTTCATAAAAGGTGTCTTCCAGCTCTACACTACAACACTTTCTACACACATGCAAACCAACCTACACACCAATCTTTCACTTCCACCAAATTCATTTCAGAACAAGCCCACGTGCATCTGTCATTTGGCATCACATCATCACTCGATTCTTTCATAGAAACTCTACGAAACTTTCTACCAACCTATGATCATCAGCCCTCGAATGTAATGAAAGTTGAAGAGAGAAAGCAAAAGTTTCCATGGAAACGATTCCTGCTTTCCATTTGAAAAGTATCACTGCACAACAACCCACCAGCACCACCAACCCTTCATCATCTCCCTACTCATAGTTTACTTTGTTGCGAGAACTTCATTTATGAGTTCCATTCATACTTTCAAGCATTTTCGAAGCTCCACTGCTCAAAAACTTGTGTGAGAAAGACGCATAAATAGACTCTTGATTTTTATTTATTTTATAGAAAGAAAAAGAATTTTAGATGTAAGAGAGACATATGGAGGAATCCCAAAGAATTCTACATTCGCCATTTCCCCAGTGATGCTGTCACCATCCAAGCAAGGATGTTCACAGCATAATGAATTCTTTTACATTCTCCGGTTGTCATGTGTATAGTCTTTTCAAATCGTCTATCTCAACTCTCAATCACGCTTCAAAACCGAATCAATTCAGAAGGATGAAAGATATTAAATATTTTTCATGTAAACTTTCCCTCTCTCGGATTATAATAATATATAGTGGAGCAACGGTACAAATGATATTACACATGACAGTGTGTGTATATATAAGTTCTGCTGAGGGAGTCATGATTTGATGTTCCCATTCCTCGCCTATGATATGACATGACTCGATGCGAACTGAATGTGAATGGGTGGATTGAAAAGAAGTGCAGAGAGCTATTTTTATGAAAAGCTTGTATGTGCGTAGTGAGGGAGTTTAATCAATCTAAAACTGTGCATTCTTGGGTTGATGGAATTTTGAAAAGGGCATGAAGATCCGAAGACACAAGACGATGAGAGCATAGCAAAGCATATCAACATCCACTTTGAACAATGGAATCGAATTGCCCTTGCCTTTTTCAGGAGCATACATGTTGATGATGAGTAAGGAAAGTAGGGAAAGTGATGGGTCAGGGGTTTTGCTTTGTGGTACCTCATTGTTTTGAATGGTACAGAGAAAGGAAACATGTTTTGTTGGTTCGAACTTCTCAAAGGAGTGGTGGTGGTGGTGGTGGTAGTGGCGATAAAGATTTGTACGTTAGACGAATGGAATCAATCGAAGAAGTCAGATCAAAAGATGTAAGATGTAAAATGTACGTGTTCGTGTTTTCGGCCCACGAACATGGGAAAAATACAGAGTAGCGGCTTAGATCTCTTTTCCTTCTTCGTGCAAAAATCTATTCGAAACCGACTTGATACTTAGGCACACACACACACTCAGCTCTACCCATCTAATAGAGTACCCAATGCAGTAAGTCAGATATTCCCAAATTCCAAAAGATCTTTCTCTTCTGTGTCTTAGATCGATTTCATGAAAACCATTTACCGGCACGAACAGCTCCACTGAAGATATTCCTTTAGAAATGGAAGAGTAAAAATATGTAAAGACACTGTATACACGTTCCTCAGGCCTGCCTCTACTTTCTCCACACATCAAACTCCAATACTTCTTGTTCTCGTCACCCACCGTGTCATCTTCCTTGAGTAAATAATGATCTTAAACGAGAAATCCCATTCCCAAGTACTTTTTTGGAAAGGGTTTAAATGTCACATTGATCCTACCACTCAATACCAATGTGTACTTTCTTTTTTCCCTTGTTCGACATCGTCAAAGCATATTATTCTCCTACTGTCTACCACCACACACATACACGCATACCATCTCTTCAGTTCATCATCATCAATAATAAAATCCTTAAGCATTTAAGTCCTCCACAAACCTCTCCTAGTGGAAATACACGAAATCTTTTCATGATGCCCCCTTAAGTCTACTGCACACCAAACGCAGACTGAATGAACCTCTTACACAGCTTGTCTGTACAACCCGAAGTATCTTTCTATTTCAAGTGGTTGAATAAGCTGTCAAATCCCAGGCTTTAAACATCTGCTCCGTATTAAGATACTTGTCAATGGAAGAACACGACTCTCCTTCACTCACTGCCCTGTGATTTGATCATACAAAATACTGGTTCGAAACAAAGAAATCTTTCTAACAGAACCAGCAACCCTGTTTTCCCTTCAATTGAGTCCCATTTTTTCATCCCACTTGTACCATCCGATCTGCTCTTTAAACCCTAGTACTCTGTTAATACTTTGATTGCACGGAAATCTTTACTAGTCGGCCCATTTCCAACTTATAATGTTTGCATGCACCATCATGCGTTTCTATCAGGGAACACTTCAAATCACCATCTTCACCCGTACAATGAATCACTTCAGTTACCACCAAATACACATACAATCCCATCACTTACCGTGATTTACAAGTGGACTCTCAAGTACAGGTCAAACAAAGCAAATGAATCGGCTTCTACATGAGCAGCAGCAATCCCTTCATTCCCTTTATCATCAATGAATTCTACAAACGTACGAATTACACCAGACAAGTGTTTGCTATTTTCACCCAAGTGGATGAAAACGATAGATACGCACGAATTTATTAATACTCTGTATCATTCATCTTTGAACGGAAAAAGCAAACATCTAGAGGTCTGGAAAACTCCTAACCCATTTATCAGCACTACCAGATGTACCTACGTATTTAGCAGAATTGCAGAGGTTACTTAAAGTCCACTGCTTCGAATATTCATGCTACCATTATCTGCAAAAAAGTGAACCTATGCGTTAGAAAACTAGTGAAACCTTATTGAATACTTTTCGACGAGGAATATGAAACACACAAACCGAGATCACATCACACACACTCCTTCGAGAATTGGACGAACATAATGAGTAGCAGCAAAGAGAGATAAGTTCCTGAGAAGATTGGGCCTTTACTCCAGACTCTCTATATTCATTGTGGACCCGACAGAATCGGAATTGAATTTCGGTGTGATATGACTAATAATTTTTCAAATCCGGAAACCTGACACATGCTTCTAGATAATGATGGAGAATTTCTACGAGCTTAGAGAAAGCTAGAGAGCGAGTGTGACAGTGAATCAGAGCACATGATGATGGTCATATTTATAATGTGTGTGATGTAAGAGCAGCTAGCAGCATGTTGCACTGGCCGGACAGCTTCCACCGCTTCAATAAATCAAAATAAAGGTTGGGAAGCCAATTTGATGTACCGATTTGTCTCCCTAAAATTGACACGTTAATACTCTCGTGGGGAACAAAAAGGATGGTTTGGATTTGATGCGAGTTTTTTACTATCCAGCAAAACCACACATATCAGTAACAAATCATTGGTTCAATTTTCTTTCAAATTCTGATAAATTTATGTCATGCGTGCTATCCATTCTAATAAGAATCCCTTGATAATACACCTCAATTCAGTTGTTTAGACGGGAACAAGGATTCTTCCAACTGAAGGAGAGATGACCATAGTGAGGATACACAGGCTTTCATTCGCAGGTGATATATCTGTCGACAGAGTGTCCACAGACTTATTGCCATCCTAAGTTGTATACATCTCCTTCCCTCCCTTTAAGCCTTTAACTTTATTCCCAGAAATAATACAACTTCGGAATAGCCATTAGCAGGAATTGAAGTTTTATCTCTCTTATATCTCCGTCGTTTTTGTTACCTACGTTGTTTTGCTGTTGACTGCCCATAATATTGATGGCTTTTCATTTTTTCTTCTCCTACTACGATTGCTTTGCAGCTCAGCACATTTGATGTGAAAGTTTTCTACAGGGATTTCCTGTGCATGCTATTCGTACCAATTTTTCATTATCTTTGCGTGGCAGACCCTGTGAAACCCAAGGCAATGTAGGTAGTACATCGTACCAAAGGCAATGACGCAGATCGATAACTTGTGTCTGGTATAACTTAAAGCAACTGCAGTAAAAGGAAATGACATGGCATCGGATGGCATGTCGTTGTCAAAGGAGCAAAATTAGCTCAAAATCTGCTTCTCATTTACTTTTACTCATGGAGAAGAACTGAGCAACGATGATTTCTGAAAGAGATAAAAGAACTGCTGCCACCACCACTACTGAATATCATTATGTTCTTAGAACCATCTGAATTAGTTGCTCTTCGTCGGTCTCCAAAAAGAACTTACTAATAAGACGACGAGAGGACAGGAAAAGGTGCGGATATATCATCACGGAACACAACTATCAAGTCTTTTTCTTATGAGCTTAAAAGTAAAAGAAGACTCCCCTGCATGAATGTATTTCGTGTATCATTTCTCACTCTAAATGTATAGAGTCAACGAAATCCATCGCCCTAGTGCAACTCCTACAACTACTACTACTCCTGTAACTTAGTTCGAGCAACGAAGCAGTATTCTAAAAACCCGTTCTTAACACCGGTTTGGTTCATCTTATTTTCTCCTATTCTAGATTCCAGACCCAACAGGGAATATAACAAACTAATGCGATGATTTGAATTTGAGATAATGTCACTTCACGAGACTTGGCAATCATTTTTCATTTACGAGTTCGGTCTTTTTTCTCCATTTATCTCGAGCAGGAAAAAGTACAGAGAAAGAACTAAACTTGGCTGACTTTAACTGCCTCTAACTACCAACTTACAACAAATATACGTACACGTTATTTTAAACTAAACAAACTCTGAAAGGCAAGGAACTTTTTTTGCAAGATGAATTCATCTTCAGAATTTCTTCCCCGTGGAAAAAATCCTCTCTGTCTTAAATTCTAATGTATTTCTTGTCGTTCAAAGGTAACAGGATTTGATGTTCTTACAGTTCTAATGTTCTTTCTATGCGAAAGTAGGCGATGCGATATGAAAGCATAAATAAACTCACCCTCAAGACATGAAATGATACTAATCATGTCACCATAAAAACTGACTCTTCTTCTAAAACATAAACCACCATGTCACTCATTCATCTTTAGTTTCTTGGAAGACACTTGATATTTGCTACAAAGAAAACACTGATCTTCTACATATACACATCATTCATTTTACTACAATTACTTGAGTCGGTTATCTGCTCTCAGACACATTAAGCTGTTCATTCTTCCATGATGACACATTTGAAGAGCTTTTCGAGCACAAGAAGGTTTCTAGAGCAAAGAACATTAACAAAATGGTGATTGTATGACATCCTACACAAACGTCAAATTAGACAGGAATCGGCAATAACTCGGTGGGTCGATATTTCCTGATTATGTGTAAACCCACATGAAAGGAGAAACATCGTTTGTGATTTTCTAAGGCTTGCAATATTCCGCAGCTATCACCTTAACAGGTGACTCTCCTTACTAATCCAAAAGACACAAATTTAGTCCATCGATTTATGAGGAAAACTAACAAAACTACATTTTTTAATTGGATTTTCTCTGCATCAATTCCAAACTCGTGTAGTAGATAAACACAATACTAATACAATTACATGAAAATTGCTTTAATAATTAGCAACACTTCCAAGAAATTGTTTTTCCTTATCCATTTCTTTCCAGCTAACCATTCTCACCAGGATAAATTCCAGTATTCAACAACATTGCCAAAGTACCAACAGTCTCGGATAAATATTCACATATATTGATCACACTACAACTACACAAGCAAAGCTAACTTATATCCATTGCCCTTTCTGATTCTCTCACTCCCGTAATCGTGTCTTGCTCCTTTTACTCAGACTACTGTTTAAATGGGACACAATATGTGGAACAAAAGTTCGATTAATTTTGTTATGCAACATGCATACTATTCCATTGCAAATTTCTTGGCGAAAGTTTTTCCTGAATTAATTCCCATGTGTCACGTTTACACTCATTGCATAATACTTTCATGTGCAGTTTGTAAAATGCACAGAAACGCCTGCAATTCCCCTGCAGAATAAACGGAATCGTGACATGGATGTTGGGGGGAAGTATGGAAAGTGGTGTTGTCGATAAATAAAGGGAGAGTGCAGGAGAAAGCTGATACATGTGGAGCCTATCAGATGTTTCATCTTAGTATTGCACACGCAGTCACATTCTATCTTTTCCATTTATCTGTCCAAAAACTTCTTCGGTGTCCCTGCGACCATGACTAAGTCTTAAACCAGAGAAATCTACTAATACTACAGTGCCACACATAAGTCTATGTATAGTGGCAGTGGTGTGTGATGCGATACTGAGGTTGGTAGCATGGATGAATGCGTTCCTCGTGTGAAACAGATAGGGAGACCGAATATGAACTTACATATACACTTGTATTCCTCTATGGTTCATCAAATACAGATATAATTTCCGGTTCATGAGATCCTGGTTTCCTTAACACTAATTACTCTCCCATTGTCTCATTTTGAGGGTGATGTTCAATACTCTAAGCCATTTATTTATACCACCCTAAGACTACCAGAGTGTAAATGGTATTAGTCTTGTTTGTCCAACTCAAAATAACCTTCAGCTTTCACTTGGCTCTTGCTCTTGTGGAAGAGGAACATATCATCTTACATTATGAATGAGAAAGCCAATCAAACTATCCATGGGAAACTCACCAGAGTGTCAACTAAGGACAGTCAAATGTGACGAACAATGAGTATATATGTCCTATACAGTGTTCTCCCAGTTTCTTGTCATTCATTATTAAATCTACAACACTACTGGTAGTGTGTCTTATGCACAAATCTTAAATACAAACTCCCACTTCTGTATCACATCTTTCTCCAAGATTTATTGATCTTTCTTCACACACTCGCAGAACACATACAATTTAAGAACGAATATCTAATGGAATGGTGACGATTGCGCATTTCTTGTGTTGCAAACTACCCTAAGTATGCACAGACACAAAATAATGAGATGTTCATCCATGCCTACCCATCCAAAAGTGTTCTCTAATGATCCCCCTCTTCCATAATAAGCTGCACGAGTACCTAGCGGAAATTATTGGTCTACACCTAAACATACACCCAACTATTCCTGGATTTTTGCTTTGATTTCGATACTTTAATGCTCATTCTGTGTTTCTATCATTGGCAACGGATGAAATAAAACTCCACCACGTGTGAAAACCACTCAATCATATGTTTACTAAGCAAACTGCAATAGGCTTTAATCGCATGTACATCCCATGTGCATCTTGTCAGTTGCATGAACAGTTTCCTTCCTCTTTCACTCTCAATCTTTGAACAAGTCTGCGAGATCCACAGAATAGTAAAAAAAAATCCTGAAAGTATACACTGTATACTTTTGAATATCAACGGACTCCATTACACACCTCTCACTCATACAGCTCAGTGAATAAAAATTCAACATGATATTTTCATGACATTATACAAACACAGGGTACTTTGCCTTGCAAATGCGGTTACTACATCATCACCAACATCTTTAGAGTACAAAACTCAGTTTCTTCTGAATACACTACTCTTTTTCTTTCGTTTATAATATATTGGATTCCAAATTCCAAATACAAATATGCGTATACAAATGGAAATGTTTTCAAGAGAAGTAGATAACCAAATTTGATTTTGTAAATGCAAAGACCGTGTTTTCTTTCACGAGGTTGTTACTTCGATGGACCGCAACAGTGCTTGAGTACATTTATAAGTGGGTACATAATATACTGGAAACTGCAAGGAAGCATGCATCATTTTATATGTAAATAAGCAATCCTTATCTAAATACCAGCCAAGTTTTCTTCTCGTCATGTGCGTCTCAATTCCTTTCGCCATATTATTTTTCCCCATTTAAACCAACCCAACTACAGAAGACCTGCAAAATTCCTGTTGCATTAGCATTCATTTATCAACACCAAGTGCATTCCACCCTCACGAAAACAAACACAAGACCAGTAAACTTCAATCACCTTCTTGAGCAACTGTACAAACTGAAATACCAATTGCTAAAAAGCTACTTAAGAAATCCCATGACGCACTCTAAAACAATCGGAATCCTCACGTAGTACTTCTGTATCGATTGGCTACAATCACGTTCACATAAATTAATCGAAATGTGTGTGAGAACTTATCTAACTACTTATCAATCCATTTCCCACACACACATGCACACACAATATACAAGCACAAGATTATCCATTCCTCAACGCAAAATACTACTTCATTATACATGATATTTTCCGATTAAATTATCCATCACGAACCCTCGGAAAAGCAATATACAATTAAGGAACCCGGAATAAAAACGTAATTGCATTCTCAATAGACATTACAGATAGAATGTTAGGGGCTAAGGGGTGTAATACATTTCGCCAAATGAAAGTTGCATTTCTATGTTTGATAAAAACTCCACGAGAAACGCATGAACCCACTCGATCCCTGTAAATTCGTGACGCTTGAAAATATTTACACAGAGAAATAGAAAGAATGTAATCAGTTTAATTTCTGAATCGAATTAAGCCAGAAAGAACTTAGTGGATATATATACTCCCTTGCTTCTCGTGTACCAAAATGAAAAAATCGTACTGACGGAGACTCTTCTTCTTAAGAATACCCAGTTAACTAGAGACACTCAGGAAAATGGGTTTCTTGGAAAATTCCTCCGTTTTTTCGTACCAAAAGAGTATTAAAAAGGAAGGGCGAAAGTAAGTAATAACATTATGATAGCTAGGTTAACAATTTTCATCGCAAGCTCTCTTCCTTACTTCCTACACTTTCCTCAACTATCTTACACACTACTACGTCTGCTATTTAAGCTGTGCCACACGACTATATCATTCCTCAACTATACAGACAGATATATACAGCATACACCAAAAATGAGCGTGCAGAGATATTCGGGCACACAGGAAGGAAATCAAATGAGGCTCAAAGAAGGAAAAATTACATATCAGAGGGGATAAAGGAAAAAGTGTTTTGTAGAAAGAGCTCAAACTCAATTACAGTTTATCAAAAAAAACTAGATTTCAAGACTTTCTAACACTCTCCCAGAGTCCTCGTAGACTTGAGTCTCAGTCAGAGTTCATTGTAGGGCCCCTACCAAAGGAAATTGAACTTGTGTACATTAGTAAGTACTACGTACACATACACACAGCAACCTTATGAAAGCAACTTGAATTTTGTTGGTGAGTTCAATTCATTTTGGGTATTAGCGTACACAAGGGGCTCGACGTGTATTATAATACCCTACACAAAATAGCCAAGGGAGCTTACTACACAAAATACCCTGCAGATTTCAATATACAGTTTTGATCATCTCCAGCTTCGCAAGAGAGTCTCTAAGCTTTCCCTCATTTTGTGAAAAGAGATTATAATGTAACTAAGGATTCGATTTTCCATACACACTAAATCTAAACCATAGGACATGTCCACACAACCCATGTGCTGAGTCACACACAACAACGAAGCTGGCTGAGGACACATCCCACGTCCTACAGACATTGCGAGAACAAACCTCCACTATTCAATTCAGACATGACATATTAACTGCTCGTAGTGTAGTTAGAATGCGATTAATCGTGTGATATGTGAGCGAGAAAAACAGTGTCAACTGAAGCCATGGTGGGCAAACTATATATAAGGATTTCCAGCATCCAACAAAATCTATATACAGAAGGGCTTGATCATTCTCTATTCTTGTTTTATGTCCTCCCTGCACAACCAACAGTGACAAAGGCCCAGTGTAGTTTCCCTCAGAAAGGACTGTTAATGCCCTTCTGTCTCGATCCGAGATGATGCACATCATCATCATCACAGGATGAACATATACACCCAACAAATATGTACACAGTTGATTTCCATTCTCGCCTTTCCTACATTTTGATAATGGAAAGTGATAGAGAACATTTTTTATTATTTTACTTTCCTACTTCATTTCGAGGATTGTAATGGCCTGTGAAAGTCGACAGTCTCTCGGCTACTCCACAACGAAATTTATAAGGAACCAAAGCTGGGAATTACTCAGATACACACACACAAGAAGAGAGAGTTATTACAACTCCAAGCGTTTATGATGACAGAGTAGTGTGTGTAGTCTCTCATCCTAACAAATATTCTTATCAAGCCTGGAGAAAAATGTTCTCTCCCCACCACCACCATACACACTCCTTTTCCCTTCTTCTACCCTACACAAGTAGTTATGCGTACAACCAAACAAATCATATTTGCTCAAACGCAATGAAGAAATTGCAGGTTTTCACAGTCGGGATTAAATTAAATTTGACTCACTCAGTCGCTCCTCTCTAAGCCTCTCTCTCTCAGTGTTTCTACGCTATGTAATTTTAACCTCTGGTGTATGTGTGTGAAGCTCTGTCTTCCCTATTTTTACATGACTTTGGGTTCTCCACCAAATAAAATTGAATAGAGAAAAGGCACACAAGTCTTGGGTGGTTTAGTAAGAGCTTTCCTCTCAAATGGATCAAAGTCTAAATGAAATATTAGTTTTGATGAAGGCCAACTATTACCCACCTATCCAACTCCTAAAATACATTCTATGAAACTAATTTAGCTTTCCTTTACAGTGAAAAGCCTTCCTCTCCCTCAATTCCAAGCTTGCTACGAGTAGATTATACTTCAAAGTAGGAAATAGAAAGGTTCCAACTTGATTGTGAGTTGACCAGAGCGTGTGGACAAATCTAATCTCCGGATACAATTAATACAGCCTGAGTGAGAGGTCTGGGAGGTTGACTCGAGTATAATTTATTGCTATTAGTTCCTTGTACAACTACCCATATATTCCATCAACACGACGAATAGAATTAAATGAAAATTTCATTACAATGACTGCTGATGACGAGAGAGGGGTCTTTAAATGGCACTTTGGCATTTGCATACGTTCATTCTGGCCCAAATGCACCACCTTTTCCTCCTCAAATTGCCATCTCACCACCAACACTCATTTTTAAAGCTTTTCCGTATCATGACACGACGACTCTATTACTCTCCTGCATTTATGTACACCGTTTGTTTATGACTGCTTGGTCTACATCCTCAAGACCAGGACGAGAGAGTTCCACTCGTTACAACTAATAAAAGTTGGAAGCATGAAATTAAACCCGTTATTTTAACCCTCAGCACTACAAATGGAGTGCTTCGGGAGGAAAGCCGGATGACATGGAGTTTTTGTGTGACTCAGAACATGAGATGAATCGAGATCATCATCACTACGAACATGATGTGAAGGGATACTGCATCATTTCAAGCGGAGGATATTTATGTGAGGGGTTTGAATGAATGCAAGCGATGCGTGAACAAGTTGCACGGAATGGCAAAGCTGGAATGTGCTTGATGGATCTTAAGATAGGGTGTCTACGAATAAATGCTCAAAGACTCCCATCAAAATAATAATAATATGAATGTCTTCACCCAACAGAACCGAGAGAACTCTGATGAGATCTTTACGTGTGATTGAGTTCCCAGATTTGCCCTCTAAAGCAATGATGGCTGCGATTCCTCTTCAATAATTTTATGAACAAGACAACCAGTGATATGACAAGAAGACTTGAATGTTATTTACGTCCTTCTAACCAACCCATCACACCGCACACCTAATAAGCTCAAAATTCAGTCAACCAAACCTCATGAAAATAGCATCATCATCATCAGGGTTAGTTTAGACTTCAATTAAAAACTGTTCCCTTGATTTGAAGGACAAATTACTTTCATAGCATGTCAGATATTAATGAAATGCACCTACAGACTGAATAATCACTTCATACAAAATAATAACCTGCGTTTCCCGTCATCCAACCAGACATTTTATGTGTGCATATTTGTAGGGAAATGTGGGAGCCGTACAAAGTTGGCATCTGACCCACCTCCCGCTTCCTGTAACTTGTGTAACCACCCGTTCCAAATGTTTTCATGCTACCTGTCCTTCTACAGAATGTGGAACTAATTTTTCATGTTCATCACGAAAGGAGTGCAAATTCCAACCCACTTCACAGGTATGGTGAAAGCACGGACAAGAATATTTATAGCTCTTTCCTCTCTCTCAGCATAGAAATAGCTGAGCAAAACTTTTCTCCCGTCTTTTGGTGGCTTCCTCTACGAGTTTCCCAAAGTGTTCATACATGCAGCATGCGATCTTAACAAACTGAATCTTCCTACTTTTTATCCCACCAATTGCTTTGTTTAGTAGGTTGGAAGAGAAAGTGGAGTGAAAAGGTGGTAACCCTGTCACTTAAAAGCTAATGAATCGCCGTGTAATTGTAAATTGTACCTGCTCCTGGAATATACAGGCCAGCACCGGTAGGGATGTGATACCCCGTGAGTTCCGAGTCCGGATGATCCATCTCACCTCCATAAGGTTTAAGTGGTCTCATCCCTCCATTCATTCTCATCGGGATGTCAGACGGGGCAGGTTCAGGGGGGGAGTCTGCTCCTCCTTCAATTAAAAAGAAGAATGCTGTTAAATCCTTTCTTACCACAAGCAGATACGAACGATAAAAGTTAAACACATTGAGTCCAATAACTCTTTCCTTCTCTTTAATGATAATGGCTGAAATTATTTCTTCCTATTGTATACCGTCCCCTTCTTTTGTGTATTCTTTCTTGGAAAAACCAACCCACTCCTTAGTTAGGCATTTAAAGTAATGAAATGCAGGAGAGGAGAAGACCAAAAGAGAAAGGATGTGGTAAAAGTAGACAAAGATAAGTCAGGCAGGAGGTAATTTCTCCGAGTGTGTTGCGAACAGCTTAGACCTGGTGATTGTAAATGCATGAGGTATTAAGTCATTCCAAACAGACCCTCTTTCCGCTTTTTCCACGGATTCCTGTTCTCCCGATTTTGTGTCCGGAGATGCACAAAGAATCACACCTTAGTTGCACTCCTCTCTCTCCTTCTCCTATCTTTACGCCTTTCCTTAAACTCATTGAAAAAGAAATGGCCTCGTGAACACCACCAGCTACTTCTTCTACTTTGAGATAAGTATAGCAATTGTAGAAATTATTCAATGTCTTTTATCCCCTCTCGACTTTTTGTCGCAAAGTTTCTCTTCCAGGTCCTCATTCGCTCCTCCTTAACTTGGTTTCATTTGGAGAAGAAAGAAAAAATTAGGATGAGAGAAACGCTGCTCAAGATTTATTGTCATGGATGTGTGGGATAGGGGTTTAAAGATAAAGACTGAGGATTCAAAAGTTTTTAGCTAAATGAACAAAAACGGTAATCAAATTCAAATCAAAGACAGGCCCAGGGTCATTTATCACTAAAGCTTACAGTACAAATACCACTCAATCTCCTGCCCCCTTCTTCCTTTACTCTTTAACTTTTTTCTTCTCTAATCTTCAGCCATACTGCTTTAGTGTTATTAGATTACGGTGAATCAAGATAGTTCAACAATTCTACTACTGACTCTACTGCTAGTATCTGTGGGGGTAGCAGCGGTTGATTCCACCATTCCCAATCCACACTGGACCCTCATTCCTATGAATTCAAGTTGGTCCTACACTTTCTTCCTCGGGTGAAGTCCACCATGAACAACTCTTGGTTTCATTACGGAGAAGAGACATTTTCTATTCCCCACGGGAGAATGTAAAAATCGGCCTTGCTTACTGTCCAGAGAATCATGTCTCATCTAAAATGCCCTCGCCTCCATATACTCTCTTTTAACAAACATGAAATAACTTTATCCCATGCACTTCGATTCGCTGGAGTAACTAAAGTCAGTAAATAAGCACTAAGTACGCATAAACTTTCGTGGGTTTCCCCGCATCTACCAGCACCAGAATGTCCCCTTCTAAATTCCCTTTCTTCCCTTGTTTCCCTGATCAAAAATACGCGAATACTGTCAAGTCAATTGCTGCACGGAGGCAGTCCTCGTTTTCCCAAGTTCACACAGTTACTCCCGTTGAGCCATTCTCATTTGTATGATATTACCATGCATCTAATACTCATAGGAAACACATATAGAGTGGGAGGAAGTCTACGACACCTTTCAACTCCCGGCTAAGCCAGTTGATACGAGAGTGAAGGCAAGATAAAGCGAGAGTGAAAATATTAGGCTCGTCTTATGGTCCAGAATATATTAAAACTCTGTTTAGTTCGGTCCCAGTCAAAGCCACTTTGAAAGGATAAGTCGAAGAAGCAGGGAGGGTGTGACCGATTGTCTGCCAGTGGAATTTAGTGGAAATTTGGATACTTTCTCTTACTCACTCTCTCTTTCACCCTATAAGGACGTTCTTGGTTATAAAAAACAAAAGTCTGGTGGATGGAATTACTCCGCATACACACAAGGAGAAAGTAGGGAGCTTATCAAGAAGAACCATACACCTTGGACAAACAGAGACATTAAATTCATCCAACCTGGCAATTCCCGAGACAGTTCGTTCTATCTCTATATACTATACATATATATACTTCCCTGTGTGCTTACTCCAAGACTTCCCTACAAACACACCCGTAAACGTAAACTTTCTCTGCCTAAAAGTGCAAATTCCATGAGTACTTCTACAACCACCACCACAACTCCTTCACTATCAAATACCTCTAAGACTCTTGTGCTTTCTCTTCCGCCTAACTTAATCAATACTTTCGATTAAAGTTAGACTCACGTCACTCATTCAATCTCGGAAAGAGAGAAAGAGACCAGTTTCTCTCACTTGGGTATTCCATTCCATTTCATTTTCCACGTTCCCTAGCATGTTTTATTTTGCATTGACACTCTTGCTCCATCACCACTGCCACTAGAAACCACGATACTTCTTCTCTCGCACACTTTCACTTTCTCAGACAAAGTCCTTACTACTCGAAGTAATAAGGTGGAAGTGGAACAAAAGACTTCGAGGAGAGAAGAGGTATATTTTTGGCAGGCGTAGAGCTTGTAGAGCATTATTATTATTGCTACCAGGTCTATCAATCTAACCACGACTACCACCAACATCACCTAGGTTTATTCTTCACTGTCACTATCGACGTTCTCGTTTCCTTCGCTCTTACACTTACAACTACTACACACAATCTTGTGGTATGTGCACTCAGCCTTCTCTCTATACCTATCCGTCTTCTATTTTATTTATCTCGTGTTTCCAACTATTTCTGAGTGAATTTCCAAACTACAAAACGCAGACAGTGCGTTATTACTTTAATCCGAACGGTAAATCGACCTATTCTTCTCATATCTCTTTATTCAAATCACTTTTATGCATTTTATATCCTCAGTCATTATGAAAAACCTCCAATTTCATCCTTCTCCTTTCACTCATCCATTTTCTAATATATTCGTCTTACCTCATGCCTACTTACTATGTAAAAACATACAAAATTCATGATTTTATTTGTATCTTACTCCTTCAAGTCTCAACATTGCAACAGTCCTCGGTTATTCTAAACCTTACAAAACAATCCATCCTGGAATTCATTATTTCTATGAAAGTGAAAGTAACCCATTACTTCGAACTTTTTCTTCACCACATAACTCCCTACTCGAGAATTGACAAGAATCTCTCCCTCTCTCACCTTTACTTCCCTGTCAACCCGAAGCAGAAGTAAAAGACCATGGACCACTCGTAGGGAGTGATAACACGACAACAGCTTTTTTATGTCCAACAAGGGTAGCCTCTGAAGAATACAGACAGACCCTCACTATAAATAAAATCATGACCTTTCTTTACTACTTTCACTTCTTGTTTTCATTCTGTTAAACTTCACTCTTGATCCCGCTGGTCACCCCACACAAACAATTCAAATTCTGTTTTCAGTTCGTCGCCATCCCTCGTAGATAATAATTTGGGTTTACTTTACAGTTCAGAAGCCAATAGTTGAGATGGACTCGTAAAATTTGAAGTAAAGTCAAGGAAGACGAAATAAAAATAAGAGTGAGAGTGAGAGAGAAATAAAAATTGACCATAAAGATTCTCCACGTCTTCGTCTATAGTGTGTGTTTCCACTTTATAACTTCCCCATATATCCAATGTATACAGTTTCCTGTCTGAACGAGTGTAAGTGTATATACTGTATACATATATACGCCAATCTCTGAGACCTGAGACTGTTTGTAGTGGTCTTTGTGTCTGCCTCTCCTCACTGGACATTTGATGATACAGAAGTTAAGCTTCAAGAAGATCCTCAATGTTGTTTCCTACCCTTCAATTCTTTTCTCTGATGTGCAGAAGAGTTGATTCGCCATCATTTCACCCTAAGCCCATTGCCACCAAACAGGGACTCTACATGATCCGACAAACTACTATTTTTATTGTTGGGCGTTCCCATACGAACCAGCGTAAAAATAGTCAGTGTCTTTAATGTATTTCCAGCCAACGGAGAGGTTATCCAGTCGCACATGCACACACACACTGATAATAATACCAAAAGCCACTACCAGTCTCATCACTTTCTCTGTCCTTCACTTATAGATTAATAAAGTAACGGTAAACTCCAAGCAGGACTTGGAAATGTATAAAAATACACGTCAATCGATGACATAATGTGATTCAAACGTCAAAGAATAAAGTGCATGAGATTTAAGAGTCTTTCCATCTGCCTCTTCACTTGGCTTTCAGTCCTTCCACTGTCTGCCTCCGAGTGCATGATTTCATATATACAAATTTAATAAGGAACAAGAAAAGGAAGCAGGTTGGAGGATATATAGATGAAGTATACACAGGAACCACAGAGGAAAGATGCGTCTTTAAGGGTGACATTAGCTCGTGCATGTAAACAGCGATAGAGAGGAAGTAAAAGTTGACTGTACCATTTTGGGTGATGTTCAGTCGATTGGGCATGGTCATTCCACCGTGAGTTTCGGAATCTTGATAAGTTCCATCAGATACTTCGGAAGAAGAGTCAGCTTCTGAGTCCATACTTGTGTCATTCCTCGACTGCGGCAAATGCTGAGATCGATTGTTACTACGATGGACTCGATGATGGTGCCTCATTTTGCTGCTCTTCTTGTTCACGTGAGGGGACGAGAAATGTGAATTTTCCGGCTCACAATAAATGCCGTTAGATCGATTTGTTCCTCCTTGAAACCGATACATCTTTATCAAATGTCCACACTTGGTACTTCCTTGATCCTATACAGAGCTCTTCTTCTTGATGCTATTGTTATTATTATGATCTTCAACACACACACAGAGACACCAAGAAGTGTTTCACTGGTTTATTCCTTCCAAAACTCCTCTTGTTACAGTTCTTGCCCAACTATACGGCTTTCTCCAGACTCTCAAGAGTTGTGTTTCCGCTCCTCTTCCTGGCACAGAGATTGAGCAGTTCACTCTGTTAACTCACTGTTGTCACTCTCCCATCACCAGTCAGCCTAGGCACAAAGATAACACCAGAAACTTGTGAAATCATCACTAACATCATCATCATCCATTGACTTTCTCCTCTATGTTCGCATTATAATATTCCAAAGCCCTTGTTAATAGCTCGGGACAAGGAGAGACAAGACACGAGATAAACATGCATACTCATTACCATTGATTTTCTCAAATTTCATATTCCTCTCTCTCAAATGGCTTTTCCTCACGAATAAATCCAAAGTGAAGACTCCTTTTGTCTACTCATTTGTGATAGTAGTCATTAACATCAAGTCATTACGCACTCAAATTACACCCTGCCCAACTACCACACACCAAATACTTCCTCGTAAACTTTCTCCTGCGTTTATCCTTCATTCTCACTTTATGCAGCTAAAAACTCCGCATCGTTATTGCAACAACAACCTACCTACTATTACTTTACTACCAAAGTTACTACTACACACTGCTCCCTCAACACTTTCCACATTTTACGGAAACTCTACTAACTACAACCTACTAAATAAACTAACTATATCCATGTACCCTAAATGTGCTATGGAGTTCTCTCTCTCCACTTCACTTAAACTCACAATCTAACACACACTCCGTGCAATAAGGAAACTCAGAGAGGACATCAGGCCAATTTTATATTTCCTCCGTTATTTAAACTGCAGTCAGAGAATTCTTTAATTAAAATTCTTCACTGGATCATTCTCACGATTATGTGAGGAGAATTCATTCACTCTGTTCATGATTCATCCAACCCACCATCACAATAATCCAGCAGCGGAAACCTCGTCTCGAGTTTGTGTCAATAGAAGAAAAGACTAAACTAATTTTTCATCCCTCAATTACTTTAAACCTCATATACTCCCAGCTATTATCAACCCACACACATTCAAGAATAGAATTAAACCACCACCACCATCATCACAATGAACTATATAACCAACTTCCAATGAATTGTAAATTACTCTAAATTACTATTTCACAACGTCCGTCAAATAAATAATTGAACCTTGTGAGTCTTGTGACACATCCTGGCTTTCTGAAAGACAAGTTACTTGATGGGATTCAATCAAACGACTATTCATCTCAAGCAGTTTTATACTTGAAAGCAAACTTTGTCCTATTTATAGATTACAGGATAGTAGAATGTGAATAGAACCCAGATTAGTCATTTCACCAACTCTATAATCAACCAATGAAAGGATTTCACGAAACAAGCTAAATGTTTTGACATCTATGATTATATTATTACTTCCACTACCAATGTCTTGATTTAAGTATTTGGCACAATTTCCAAGTTAATGTTTCTTCTTGCGTCATCATCAACCAACTCCACCAAACAGCCTACGGAATACTCAGGCATCACTTAACGTGACTTGACAACTCCATAAATAGAACTAGTCTGTTTTACCTGAACGGAAACAAGATAAAGTGTCTATCAGTATATAGTCACTTTATGTTGAAACACACGGTTTTGAAGAAAGTGTAGACTCACACACTTTCCTCCATTCAAACTACACCCACTCGCTACTATATTTTGTACTACCCTCAGAAGGTCATATAGAAAGTAACACATTTCCTGCATCTACTATCACCGCAGTACACTAAAAGTCAAGCAGAGAGGAGTTTAAAGAGTCGTGGAATTAGTGTGATGTAAAACGGTTTCCATGTTCTCCGGATAGAATGGACAGTAACAAAAGAACTAAAGAAAAGAAAGTGTGTGAGAGAGAGTATTAGAACAAAATTGGACGTGGTTAGGGAATTGTGTGTAGAGTGAAGTTGTAGTACAGGAACAAGTAGGTTTGTGCCTATATATAAATTCCTTATATAGTATGTTCAAATGTGTGTGTATGTGTGTGTGTGTGTGTGATCTCTAAGCTATTGAGTTAGGAAGAGCAGAAGTCTGTTGAGTGAGAAGCGTGTAAGTGGAAGCGATCGTACTAGATCAAATTTATTATATAGTTCCTAAGAAACTACTTGAAATACTTAGGAGTAATGGATTCTGTTTAGAAGCTGATGGAATGAATGGAAGACACAGAGAGGATGTTTTGGTGATGCTGCCAATACCAAAGTTGCCCTTTCCTGCCCTCCACACCACAAACTTGCAACATATAAACATTGAACTATATAGATTTACACACTCTCACTTTCTCCTTGCCAGTTAGAGTGAAGTGCACCTAATGTAAGAAGGTGAGCAAGGTGAAGCAAAAACTTCTTTGTGTCTCTTCTTGCGGGAGAAAGTAGTTAGAGTAAGTAGAGTAATATACGAAGCTTTCTCTACGTTTTGTTTTTTCTTTAGTGGTCACTCCACTCCCTCTGTACCTGATTATATTTCCCTGGTGAAAGGGCAAAACAACTAGGGCTAAGTGTTTGAACATATTTGTACACTTTCTCCCCGAGAAAAATACCTTTGGACGAGGACACTAAAGATTATGTTATGGACCTAAGTAAGACATCTTCAGAGAGAAAGAGGGAGAAAGAGCAGATTTTATTTATACCTTCTTCTTGTTCCCCTGTGTCATGGCTAGTTACACAGGATTCTGTCCTGCCTCTCTAAATAACACATAGTACACCACCACCACTGTGAAAGGAAGCTTTCTTTCCACTTAGGGTTAGATGTTAGAGCAGTGCACGAACCTAATCTAATCCGAACAACCTATTTTAGGATTGCAAAATCAGAAAAAATGAAAAAGTACAGACGAAGTCAACTCACGTCGTTTATTCCTACCCTGCCTTTCCTTCGGGTCAAGGAAGTTGGCAAAGAGATGACGAACTATTCCTCACACACACACACAAACCTAAGGAAAGTGCATTCCTACCCTTTTACTCCTAATACCTTTCTACTCTTCCCTACAAACTTCGCCAATTCATTCCACAGCACCAGTGGAATTTAAGGTGAACAAGTGCGAACCCAAAAACATTCGAAATCCTGACATTCATTCACAGATACGCGAGGAAGGAAGGAACAGAAACTAAATTAAATTCCACTTGCGAATTTTTCTCTCGCTTCCTCCAAATTTCGGTTGCAACTAAACTCTCATATATATGAGCAATTGGTTTCTCTTCAACAGCCTAACCCTGTGTCATCTCACGACATTAATAAGACGATGGAAAAAGTCTCTGCATTTTGACTCTTAGACATCCACACACATAAACATTTCTACTTATTTAACGACACAACCAGAGCAGAAATCTCCAGTTTCATTACACAACCCACGTTAAAAGAACCAACGAATTCCTTCACGACGTGAAGAGTGACGTTTTATTATTCTCGATTTATGAAAAATATATTATTTGTGTTGGAGAAAGCAAAGAAAGACATGTTGTTGTTGGGATTAACATATTACAACAGGCGGGCAATATTTCCAGATGACAGGAAATATTTTGTCCTCTCTTGACCTGTCCAGAGCACACATAACAACCAGAGAGACAGAATGGATGGAGACGAAAGAACGATGAGACAGAAGAAGAGGTAGTGGTGGTGGTGGTGGTGGTGGTGGTGGTGGTGGACAACCAACAATATAATGTAAACCTATGGACCAATGCACCACCACACACTCTACATGGACACAAGTAACCCACACATACACATACACATTAGATCTACTAGTAAAAAGAAAGCGAGTGCTTTCACTGAAACTGAGAATCTCGTCAATATACATACAATATATATACACTCACACACACATGGGATACCCACAGTGCTCCTTGTGTTCTGCTCATCCCCTTCATCAACTGGATTTATTCCAGCTAATGTCCTCCTTTCTTATATTTCCAAAGAAGCACTTCTTCTTTGTCCAGTCCTAAGCCTAAGGAAGATGTCCAAGTGGAAGGAGGCAGATAGATACGAACCTCCACCACAAAAGACATTTGCCACAAGAAGAACTTTCTCTCTGACTACTCTCCCATGATAATAAATCACGACAAGAAAGGAAAAAAGAGAGCACAAGAATTCAAATATTTTCTAAAAGACCATCTCACCCGCACACAAAAATCTCTTACCTCTTTCTTGTCTTACTATTCTTGTAAAAACAGTGAGGGCGACTTGAACTGGGGGATGATAAGATGATGCCAACCGCTTTCTCCGGGAACGATTAGGCACACACATACACGACACACATGAATGTTCACATGGACACTCAAAACACATAAAAATCTATTTAATACACGCATCGCTTCTTTTCGAAACAACTTCTATTTCTATCCACCAGTAAAAGAAACAATTTAAAAAACTTTCTCCTACTTTCCCCACGGAATTCAACAACCTACCTATCTCTTTCACTATTGAAACTGGAATGACAAGAATAAACATGTTCACCTCATGTTATATCCTGTTCATCGATATTCTTACTTAAGCGTCTGATCTTTCAAGCGTCGCTTAGCTTTTTGAACACAATGACACAAAGAACCTTGTATGATGCTTGCAAAACCAAGCCAAGCCAACCTCCTGCAACACAAAGAAACCCAGCGTTTATTCCCAAACACGCCCATACTCTTCCGTACGCCCCGGGATTACACCAGCGGTGTCATAGTTCAAAGACCAACTGAATTGGAAGTTCCAAAGGTCTAAGCAGTGTTGGAAACGATCGAACCTAAATAATGAAAGATCAAAGGGAAGTTTCGCACACAGTGGTGAGCTCAAGTTGCTCCATCCATATACATTTATAATATACCTATATGCCTTAGCACAGGAACAAGTTTACACTCACTGGAGTGTATAACAAAGATAAGAAAAATTTGGAAAGGAAGAATGGATTGAAGCGTCTTCCACTCTTGGTTCATGTAACACGCCGACAAATCAGAGGAGAGACACAGAACCTTTTGTTCTTACAGTGATTAAACCCAAGAAATCTGTGGGGTGACAGGAATCGTCTTTTCCCAATGATACTACACTCCCTTACGTTGGCAAAAACTTATATAAATTGAAAATCACAAGAAAGATGGGAAACCAAGACGAGATACCATTTTCTGATTAAATACTATTTGCAATAAGTGGACCGAAAAAGGAGACATTTTTTCTCCATCTACCACGATTGATTTATTGTCCTGTCTTTCTGAACATCGCTACTTAAAAGTGGGATCTTTATAAGTGTAACTTTATGTAGTAGTCTAGGCTATCACCAGAGATCTGTCGGGTTGTATATAGATGTGTGTGTGGTTCTGTGCTCTACTCACATCACTTACACTTGTATACACGTCTGTTTAAACGTACCAACTTCTAAGTTGTTCTCCTGGTTAAGACTTCCGTGGGATATTATTATTACTCCTTCATATCAATTCGAATGATTTGCTTGTGGCATTTCTCCACTATTATACAACCATGGGAACCCATCTGCAAAAACTTTTCCGTACAACTTTCTCTTCCCAGTCACATTACACGAGAGGAAGGCACTTTATCCATCTTCAACCAACATCTTCGTCTCTATGAAAGGAAAAATCTTTCCTTTCATTCCAAAACTCTTCCACTTCAGCCTTTAGCATTTTCCGTTCTCTTTTAGATCGAACCAACTAACACAGCCACCACCGGCATTTAGCCAAATAAATATTTAGATGAAACCTCAAAACCTACGATGGGAGTGAGACCACTCGTACCGGGTGCCAACAACATCGTTATCATTTTTCAACAAGTTTATACTGTCTATACATCAGGAGAGAAAGCTGGAACAAAGTTTCAGTGGGACTGCACCACACAGACACAGTCTCTCCAACACTCGGGCTAGTCGTCGTCTTTCATAAAATAATATTTCATATTGAGACCAACTTTTATGGTGGCTCAAGGAACATTTCTCCAGAAAAGGACACAAACTAGGAGGGAGAGTCTTTTTATTCATACCAGTAATAAGAAAGCTTTACGAACAGGACGGGTGAAAAAATATTAACCGTTTTGGAACGCAGAATAGAAGATGCAGCCAAAAATACTAACTTTCCTCTGTACATATGGCATAAGTATGGATGCAGACGTAAACTGTTAGATATATTACGAGATATGAGGGTGTAATACTCCCAGGATTCTTACGATCTCAGCACGTCTTTAGAGCCCAGATTCAGATCGTCTCCCCTCTTTCTCCCAGTAATTAATAGAGGTGCATTAAAAGACGATTAAAAGATAAGATTAAGATGAGTTGCAGTCAAAGGAAAAGGAGGAAGACTTGACTTGGCATGACTTCACTGGGTGAGTCTCGGAGTTAATGACTTATTCATCTGAAACAATGAGTCATTTAGGCCATTGTTCTACTCGCAGAAGTGGTAAGTTATTATGTAAGAGAAGAACACTGAGAGTTCAGTTTTACTGAATGAAACGCTGAAATTACAACCCTCTGAATCCGAAATGGGATGAATTATAGAAAGTATTGAAAACTTACATCCACCAACTTCTAATCACGCTGCAAAGGCTTTTTAGTGGCAGTCGTGATGGTGGCGAAGGAGGTAACAACTTTGGCCTCCACAACTCAAGAGTTCTTCAGTTCATCCTACACTTTAAACATACCCTTCCACTTGTGTATAGGCGAGGACCCAGAAACTACACAACTCTTCTTTGGACGCCTCACAGTGACGATGAATTCACCACAATCAGAAACCAAGAATAATATGCATCATTAGGAAGTTTCCGATGTAAAAGTTGTAACTCAAGAAATTTCTGTTTCTATTGCTTTACTACTTGCCACTGCCATTAACTCTCTCATCCCGGGCACAGACTTACACTGTTCGATACGGTAATAATAAACTTCAAGAAATTAGACTGGAAAAAGACGAGAAAGAAATTTGTGTAGCCACCATCATCATCACTACTACTTTCTCCTCCAATTTTAGTTGAGAGAACATTTTTGTGTGTGCAGAATCTCAGGAAGAAAGCCTGTCTTGAGTAATTTAAGCTTTAAGCGGTCCATATGACAGAATGCCACAGAGAAAAGTGAATTCAATCATACAAAAGAACTTCGTGCTTTAGCCGAATTCCAGAGTATTTGTACATTGTACGTTTGTTTGCTTTCGTGCATTTGATTGACAACATTTACGCGAAGGATTTGGCTGGACTTTAGATATTCAATCCGGGGGTGGATTGTGTGCCTATTTTATGACGGTTTATCCCACGCATTGCTTCGTATCTTTTGTATCCAGCGCATTTCCTGTATAACCCAACCTTTCAGTCTTGGATGAAAGTGAAAACTACTTCGATAGGTGGGATACAGTTACTTGTACCGCGTCTTCTTATATAAATATCTCATTTTTGATTCTTCCTTTGAGTGAGGAAAGTAATCTTCGAAAAAACATAAGCCTGGGAGTAAAAGGAACTGATAGGCACGACTGGAGAGAGTGTACACGGCGTGACTGCCTTTAAGTAAGTTGGTTCATCTTAGGATTTAAATGCATCTGTTGTTGCTCCTCTCATGTTGAGGGGAGAAAGAAACAAAGGAAAAGTAGCCCTGAAGGAGCTTAGAGCTAGTACACCTATAAAACCAATAAAGCTGAAACAAGATTGAAGTAGACAGAAAGACATGGGCGAGTGGGACTCACATCAACTCCTGAGATCCAACTCCGACTTCCTTAGCCCTCAGTCAGTACTCCACTTCTTTTTATAACATTTTCATCTTATTCTAGAGTAAACAAGAAAATATGTGGATTTCTCTCGGGGGCTGAGGAATACCACTTCCAGTTAGAAAAGGAGATTGGCTTCACTACGTGATTCTGGTCAAAATCAGTGTTTATTGAGAGATTTCGTTTCGTTCGTTCCTCAACCTTCTTCATGCAAACGCGACCCTCCTTCACTACACAGCAATGCCACATACGATAAAAGCATCTCACTCAACCTACTGTTTCAGAGCTTTGTTTATACACAAGTATTTTATTCACGGAGCACAATGGACTTCCAATACAAAAAGAAAGCCTCCGACTATATATCCACAACACATATCATCCCTTGCTTCCTAAATTATTGACTTACTATGTGGAAATAACACACACAGAGAAAGTTCCTTTCTCTCTCTCCATTTCTTCGTCGCCAAGCCTTCAGGGCACACAGCTCCTCTTATTACGACAATTTGTCTTTTTCCAGCCTCCTCCATTCCTCAAAAGCCATATGCAACCAAGGAAATTTCCAACTATAAAAACTACACATCTCTACACTCGGAGAAAAAGTTCAATTGATACATTTTGCCTCTGTAGATCAACTTTGAAGGCTCACAGTTTACGATGCGCCCTCAACCGAACCAAAAGTAACCGGATTGAAGAAGAGCAATTGCTCATACTTTTTTATACTCTTATTAGATTTGAATATTGAAGTCAAATGGAGAGTGAATGAATACATTTTCAGACAAATTTCTCAATATGAATAGAATAAACTTTAGAAAGATACGGCAACTTATTCAAGTAGACTCTCCCCAATCTCATAGGTTTACTTGCACATTCAATAATATTGCTTTTTGTTAAAAATCACGTAATATTATTCAACCTCTCCATGTTGCACAAACACCCAAATAGTTTCATCACAGTCCCGATATTAAATCAAAGACAAGTGTTTGCATTCCACCTGCAGCACAACGCACGTTCACGGAGGAAATGAGAGTCCCAAGTGTACCTTAAGCCATGTAATCATTAGCTGGGTATTGTTAGATCCCTGCTGACATTACTTTCACATGGTTTAGTCTTGAAGTTTTCTTATCCCCATAACATTTCGGGAAACTCCAGACTCCACACACGGCTAACTATAACCACCACCTCACGTTTAACCCGTCGCGTCTACTCTTTTAAAGGATTTCCATTCTTTGTTCTCATAATAACACCAAGAGACTAAAGTATTTGTCAAAGAAGGAATAAAGCAACCGTCGTGTGTTGCTCTTGAATTTATACTTTTCTTTCAGAAGCAAGAAAGAAGGACATTTTTCTTTGCCAATAAAATTCTGTCTAGGGAGATTGCGAACGATGGAGATACAATACGAAGTAAAAGAAAGTCATCCATATCTTTCGTTATGCCATGACAAACAAAGAAAGGCTGTTACAACTCCTCCTTCTTCTTAACCTTAGGTGACACTTTGAATCTCGAAAGTACAAGTTTATGCATTCCACTAGACTCTCTCTCTTCAATAGGGAATTCATATATTAGTTCCTACACTACAAAACGAAGCTTATTATTACGAACCCCGAAATCAACCATTTTGTTCATTCCACTTCACCAAAGTTTTCAATACAAACAAACTTTTTGACGTGTTATATTCGCTTCACTGCTGACTTCTTCTCCTCGTCTTAAACCTCCAGACTCATATTTTCGAATCTGTCATCTTGTCCCTTTATTTGGGTAGATTACTATATACACGCTACCAGAAAACTTTCCCAACACCACCAAACCCAACCAGAAGACACTCTTCATAATAATATTTCACTCGCCTTGTCTTTACTAATAATATTCTTATCACTTGACTTTCTCTCCAAATGTGTTTCTCTCTCATCTTTCCTTTCCCGATAACTCAATTCAATTCCTAAAACCAACCTACTTTCCGGGAGCTAAGAAATACTCTGCAAATGGCAGATCGAACTCCCTAACTTATTTATTCCGCACTTCTTTTCCTCTAATCTACTCCAATTGTAATAAGTCCAAGTGGAATGCTCATATATCTCATGGGACCCAAGGAAATCTTGTCACTGCGGTTCACACTTTCAACACCCTGTGGAGTCCAAAGTCCAATGCTTCCATTCTCACAAAGTTTTCTCAAATATTATCTCTAATAACTTTTTTAATCATTCCACTATTTAACCGCGTATGACGTACTAAACCTAAACTCACAGGATTTTCTAACACAATCAATCAATCCAACGCCAACTAAAAGCAAATTACCACGCGCCCACCACTTTTCCCGTCTATACATCTTTGATAAAAAAAACTCAGCCTTCCAATAGACTCGAATTCCTCTCCGTCGTAGTTCTTTTTAAATCCCGTCTTTTTAAATACTGTCGGGTATTGACGTAAAAGAACTTTTTCATTTGATGCCTTCATCTTTGTTACTTTGTGAGTGTACACAAGTATTGAAATGAAAAACTCTAGTATCCTTGCATCTAGATTTTTCACTCCACTAGGAAATAATCATTCCGTCCTTCCTTTCGATCGTACTTCCTACATCATTTACCATCTTTAATTTTTTCCTAAAAAGGAAAGACGAGAGGTATTTTAATGCAGACTTGAAAAGACTTGCACAGACCATCTGCAAAATCTGCTAAAAGTACCATTTTATCTTTCCTTCCGCTCTCTCTCTCTCTGAGAAGAAAGATCTTTTGGATTTTTTCTTATCTTTCTCTCCAATTCCAAGTACATTGGAAAATTGTGTGAGGTTGGTTGACGATGAAAGATTGGTTGCCGTTTTATTCCGTGGAATTGGAAGGAAATATATAAAAATTTGCTTTCCCTAATTGTACATCGTTCTATCTACTCCGCTGCTACTTAATCGGTGGAAATAGAAAGTCTGAGAGCTGAGCTGCCTTGTCTACTAAAACCCCATGTACACATCGCTCCACATAGAAAGGTATGGCAAGAAAAAGCACATTCACAGACGTGCAACAAAGCATCTGTCAAATTTCAAGGCAGGAAGCAGAGATATGAAATTGAGAGGAGGAAAAATACTTCGAAAGATGTTGGTTGGCAGACAGGTATGACCCAATCCCATTAGAAAATATATTGCTGGGAATGTGTAGGTGGTGGTAGGTAGTGAGGGAGATATCAGATGAGAGCTTCGTGCAGATAAGAGTCATGATTACAATGCCACGAAGCAATTCCAAATTTGTATGGTTCCATCATCATCATCATCATGAGGAAAGAGAGAGAAGGAAAAGGAGAAAGATCTTGTAGCATTAGTATAAAGCAAAAGGGCATTCTAGTGACTCTCTGTGAGTATTCACATGAAGAAATATTATTCTTATTAGAAATCCACTTTTAATGCACATAGGGAAAGCCCAACTATGCATGAAGTGTGCTATGCTACTTTTCCTGTGGAAGTCAACAAAAGAATCGTCGCACGGGAGACGAAAAATACATTGGGCACATCGAATGAGTGGGCTTTTTTCATGAAAGCTTCTTAAATGAAGTATTGTTAGTCATATGCAATGTGACATTTTGAGGCTAACCAGGCTCGACAAGGGAATAAGAAAACTTCATAAATTGATTGTGTAACAATAACTTGGCATGACATTTTTCTCTCCACTCCTCTTCCCTACTTTCGACAAACTGATTAGGTGAAGCTCACAGTATTGTTCGTGTGTGTGTGTGTGTGTGCGATTATGTGTGCGTAGGTAAAACTCTATTCGTGCCTACACATTAGTGTTATTATATACTGTTGCTTTTGTCACTTCCAGCACTGTCACACACACATGTTCGAGGGTTGTGAATTTTAAAGATTAGTGCAGATATACGATGATGAGGTCTACTTAAGAGTAATGCTTGGTTGAGGGCATGAAACGATGTCCACATAAGGACTCTTCAGTTAATTCTGCCCTTCCAAAGGGCTAAAAAGGTTCAGTGCTCCGGAGACCCAACAAAAAATTAGAGGAATCCAGGAGTCCCATTTGTGTTTGATGGAAACGAGGAGTCATAATGTCCAATCTTTGATGTAAGATCGGACTGACATCGTCCTCATTGTACATCTTGTAACAATGGGCCGTCGGATTAAGTAGGAAAGTACTGTAATAGCTCCAGTACCCGCCTCAGATCCTTATCGATTGACAGCTGAAAAATCACTAAGTGTAGCAACATAACAGGGTACTTCTGGATAAAATACAAGCCACTGCCACAACTAGGACTGCCATTAGGTATCCTATCTCGATCTTGTTAGAATACAATGAATGAACGCTTCTTTCCTTACTTACTGGCCATAAAACCAGGTTGCTCCCACTGGCTCAATTTATTTTTTCTTAAGATTAGTCTGTCACAATGGAGAGAATGTCTACTCATACTTTTTGTGTTCAGCAGGTAAGGTCAAATCATGTCGAGATCTTTCTCAAAACTTGTTCTCCTGTCATAAAGGATTTCTACAGAGAAATGAAAAATCCTTCCTTGAAAGATATTTTAATCCTGTGAGTTTGAACAGAAGATTAGATCTCATTGTGCCACTCTAATCGCCGAGTTTAACGAAGACTCACATATAGAAGAAGCACACATGCATTAAATGTCTTTCTACTCCGAAAAGTGTTCTCTCAAAGAATCTTCATCATCATTATCATTGCATGTTGTTTACTTCACATATCATTACCCAGAAGTCTTCCGTTTCGTCTACACTCAGTCGTTTTGATGCTTAATGGGATGCTCCTAGATGGATGCGAGTTCCCTGACTAGCTCCATGTAAGTTTGACATGTTCATTCCTTTTCTCGGTGCAAAGAGCATATAGGCAAAGTTGAAGTATTATCGTGGTAATGGGAATTTAGACGATCCGTGCATGGAACTTCCGAGCAAGTGTGGTGATGTACTGATAGACCAAGTCTATCTTTTCTTCAGAAGTTCATTTTTCTAGCTTTTTTGTTTGCCTTTCTTAACATCCTGTTTTATCGTCTCTCTTTTTCCTTCCACTTACGTACACCAGCATGTTCTTCCCTAACTTCCTCACACAACTACTCCCTCACCGAAACACACGAAGGAGGCTCTGAGGGATATGAGACTTCCGTGTTTTATACACACCACACCATCATCCAGAGATCTCTAAGATAGACACAGAAGGACGGTTGTTACTGAATTTTTATGGGGACTGTCTTGAGTGCTCGTTTTCCCTGTTATGACGACACACAGTTCAATTCTACAGTGAAAGCCCATTACGTTCTCAACCAGGTAACTACCCTCTCATAATAATATAATCTGTACACATACTTCCCTAGAAACACAGCGAGATTGAGATCGTCCGTAGGTGAATGATCAAAGCCCCGGCTATTCCTTACTCCTTCCACCAAAGCAAAAACTCAGATGAAACCGAACAAATTAAGACCAAAAGACCTGGCAACCTTCTTTAATCCTTTGAACATTACTGTGCGATGTGACATAAGTCCAAAAGAGATTGACTCCTTCGTATCTCTTGCTTAATTTTTTCTCTTGGGGCTCTGTCCAAATCTGTATTGCTTTCTTGGGCAGCTATCTCCACTCAATTTCTTTGTCAACTCACTTCCACATATACGTGCCCGTGTGTGCTTCCACACCAGACAGAGTGTACAAAGTGTGGTAGAAGAAAGCTTTCTCCATGTCCAATAACTCTCTAAGCTCCATTGCTTAATCCTCCTTATAGTCTTTTTATACTGAAGAGTGTTTGCACTACACATTTTCTTCACTTAGTCTGTTGCATCAGTCACCACTATGTGGACAGAATTAAACAGTTCATACATTGAGATCTCTAGTAGTCTTGTTATTATTCTCGAATACATAAAGCAAGATCTTTGTAAAGGCTTCTACGGGTAAAAATCAATAAAAGAACCAATCGATGGTCACGCTCTTTCACATAGCTGAATCCTCTTGAGTTAATGTTGGTACGAACTTCGGTGCTACTCTAACCCGGAGTAATGCAATCTGGAAGGATTCTCTTCCACTGCAAGAGTCCATATACTACACACATCTCTTTTCTTTTTTATTAAGTTTACATTCTTCAAACGTACCCAGTGCAGTGAGCTACTTTAACTGCTTCTTACATTGCTTACCTACAACTACACATCACTCTACACTCTCTCCAGTGTTTGCCATCCATTGTGTTCCTACAACATCTCCCTGTAAACCTGATTCTGGTCGTTGAATTCACAAAAAACTCTGCTAACCATCTCCGGATGACTTGGCCAAATAATATCACAACATGGGGAAAGTTACTCTTTAATGCCCATCGCACAATACTTGGGCAATACTGTCTGCAAAAAAATGTCCTGCTTTTCGCCTATTAAAACAAACTTTTCTGAAATAACGGCACCTCTTCCACTCCAAATAAGCAGTGTATTTATTTTTTCCTCGTACTTTACCAATCTAACCTCAAAATTTCATATCCACGCACCATTACAACTTTACTCTGAACATCTACAATAAAATTTTACAATTGAGCTACACTATTTAATTTTTCCTGTGTAAGTCTATTGTCCCATTAGGTCGGGACATTTGAAAGTTGCTCTCTCCTCATATAAACTACATGTAACAGACTTTCCTTCACTCTGGAATTCCTTTTATTATGCTTTGTTCAACAAAGCCACGGAGGAAACTTGGTCGTATGTGTGGCATTTAGAACTTTCTGCACTCCATGTCTCTATCTACGTATAAATGTGTGCAGAGGAGAGCACCACCAGGCTCATTTCATATCAGCTTACAAGTTACTACACAACTACTCCAAGGGAATTAGGTCTACCAAGCATAAGAATAATTAAACCCGTATATTATATAGGTTAGAGAATCCATTCGCCTTCCATCTCGAACCAACCGGTAGGAAGTGATTATAAAAGGACTAACTCACCATGCCCTGCATTCGCTGTGGAAAGCAAACTACCAAGGTGGTCAATAATACAAGGCAAAATGTCAACCAACTAGTAACTTGGCATGTTGTTCCTCCTGCACTCATTCCGTTCTTTTCAGTCTTTTGCTAAAGACCCAGTTGTCACTTCCATATGGATCGCCCTTGCAAAACTTGGGTAATGTGTGAAACTTCTCCTCTCATTAATTACACCGTAGGCTGTGTTTTACCAATATTCATATCAATTTCTGTCACTCGCCCAACTGCCAATGAGCATTAATAACCATCACATGAATTTATATTTATTCAGTACAGAGACCCGCATAGGCTCGTGAATTGTGAATTCCATCCCGAATATCTAAGTGTATTTATCATAATACACTAATTTACATGCTTTTGTCGGATGCTTAAAGAACAAATTACTCATGGACATCATCCAGGAGGAGGGGTATGTGTATGAAAAGCAAAAGGACACAAAAGTCTGAATCTGTTGGGTTACTCTCTCTCTCCCTATTTTGTCCCTGGGTTAACCCACAGCTGCATGTCAAGCTCAAAATTAACTATTATACTATTATTGCACACCACCACGACCAAAGGAGAGCGAGAACCAACGATTACAAGCATAATGGATGAGGCTCGCATAATAAATATAGCTTTACGGCTTGGCTAAATAATAAACTTTCTATATGACTAATATTGCACTAGACGTGGTTAAACTCTGTCTCAGCCATTTTCCTCCAGTAATAAATACAAGGGATTACATTCTGACTGCTCGACTTTAGAGAAGGTTTACTAGCTCCTAATACAGTTAAATGACATTGTAATATATTCTCCTAGAACAATTGTACCCGTGTAACGCTGTGGCAAAACACACACACACACATTCATACTCACACAGCACCCAGTCTATCAAGATAATGAATCTTTTTCAACTTGCAACTTGCTCGAAATTAATTTTGATTGAGATTTGAGATACAGAGGAGATGCATGGACCCAATTTGTTACTACTTTAGTCAGAATAAGAGAATATATCCTACACTTCAAGGGTTACAGACTAAAGTGCGGTCAGAGAATATTAACGAGATACACTTCTACATGTTCTACTCTAACCAACTTTTGATTTCACATTCTGCACTCCTTCACTCTTCTTCCTTTAAACTTTACTCTTTCATTTGTATCTTCTCTTAGACAAGAAAAGCATTCTTAATTCCTCTGATTCCAACTTTTACCACAAGTCTATTGTCTACCATAGCTAATACTTTAAAAAGGGTTTCCGTCTTACAAAAATACGAGCTCTCTAGTCTCCTCCACACAAAATTAATTTTACATTCTAACCAAATCGCTACTATTAAATTTTAGTCTCACTATCCTCTTTAAAAACTTTTCAAGAGAGAAGTTCAACGCATTATTTATGTCTTAACTTCTTCCGCTCGAGATTTCTTTTTCTAGCAACAGCTGAACACGTGATGGATCACATTTTTATTCGTACAGAATGACCATACGGGTTTATTTTATGTGTAGCCCAACTCTGAAAAAATCCAGTTGGATGAATAGATTAATGCGTATTCAAAGGTTGACACATGATATGATGATGGTAGGTTGTGAACAAGAATAAAATTATAGTTTCATATTCATCTCTCAAGAGACAGGAAAAGGGTACAGAAGTACAGACACACACACACCAGTATATAAAGTATGAAGTGCGAGCACAAGGAGGTTTTGACCCAAGAATCCTCATGTGGACATGTGGAAACGACTGACTAAATGGTTCGTAGGATGGGAAAACAAATAGATATTTGTCTCTACAGATTGGATCGATAAACATGCATGTAACTATATTAGAGAAGTAGTATCTCTTTTCTCTACGAAACCGAATGCAAAGGTATTAGTCTACCACTGTTTCTACACTACACACACCGGGTTCTGTGGGTAGTTAGTCAGTGTACTCTATTCAGCAATTAAGCAGAGAAAATTAAACTCTTTTTTGCTTATATGCTTATTACTGCTTTATACTGCTTATTACTATTTTA
>JAQGAB010000052.1:0-54961 GCA_034696565.1 Isotomurus graminis
TATGAAGTCAATAGTTCAACGAAAGGAGTAATTTCACACATACTTCTTCCTCCCTACATTTCCTGCTGTTGTAAGAGAAAAGAACGCTCATGAATCACATGGAAATTGACAAAGTTGTCTAAGTCTACTTTCCGTTGAGTAAAAGTAACTTCTCGAAGATCGATCGGTGGAGAACTTTCGATCATGTAAAATGCAGGTGTGTATGTGTGTGCGTCTTACACTTTTATACCATCTCCTATCTTCTATTTCATCAAATTATCATAGAACTTGATAGAAGACCAGACAAAGCTTTCGAAGCGTACATATTTTATACGGAAATGAAAGTAAAGAAAGAAGACCACCAACTGTAAAAATTTCCTGTGTCAAAACCAGACCACACGGCGTACTTTTCCATTCAGAGGAGCACGAGGAAGGTGGCATAATCAACTGAGTCACTGAAGGAACCTCACCTGAATTCTAACTACGAGTAAACCTCACTTGTCTCGACGAGTTATCTTCTGTTACCTTACATATGTCACACTCGCAAACTCTCCCAGGCAAGGGAATACCCCAGGGAGTCTTACGAATCATTATTACCTATTCCAACTTTCCTCAGCTTTATTATTAACCCAGAGCTGCTAAGTGTATTTAGCTGTGTGTACAGGCACCAAGCTAAAATATGCTAGACATGCTTTCCACCACTGAAATACTAAATGAGGAGAAAGCGCACTAAACATAACATTACAACGAAGCAGGAGCCTTGTTGACCCGAAGATCACGACTAAAAATTGGGCTTATTCACAAAGTAGGAAGCAAAATACAGAGAATTCCAAGCTACTCGTGAAAGCCAAGCTCATTCGTGTGTATATTTTGTGCTTACTCGTGATGAAAGGGGAATAAAGCCTTCCCTTGCTAACACAAAAGACTAGTTTCTCATATTCCTAAGGTGAAAGTAGTAAATGGTAAAAGAGCGTAGAAGAGTTGCGTTCGTTAGGATCTGAGCTACGCTACTACCCCCGTGTCTGTATTTCTGGTGTACTACTACTAAAAATACAATTCCAGCAGCAGTGTAACTCGTATGACTTTCTCTTTCCATTACATCCACCACCACCACCTCCACCACCAACCCTATCATCATCTGTAGAGTAAGAAAGCAGGTTCGTACTTTCATACTTTCCCCACTCTCCTCGTCCACCCGTGCTTTCCTTTTAGTCGTCTTCGTGTTCGGTCGATGGGTCTCACTCTTTGCACAGATCACTCAGCTCAGTTCGCAGTTGGCAAGGTTCTCGTCTCCTCCGAATGTGTGAGAGTCTTGTTCCTGCCCTGTGAAACTCCCACAGTAAAATTAGACCCACACACTACAACCTAAAACAGCTCTAGTAGTACTTCTGCAGCATTAATATTCGTCGTTGCTATATTCAAACTTAGGCTACGGTGTATTTTAAGGTATATTTACCATTATTAAGCAGTGCGTCACATGTGAACCTCATTTGATTAGACAGTTACTGCATTACTTGATTACTGTTTGAGTAGGACAACCCAAGTGACTTTCTGTTTAAATTGGTGAAAGTATTTTACACTTGTACACAAGTGACGTGTGTGGTGTGATGTGACGTTTACTCACACTAATAATTTACAAAGACATTCATACAGAGACAGCTTTATAGGTGAATATTCCTGTATACTGGTAATTCACAAACACATTCCAATTTGCAGCTGTTGCGTTTTTAGACTTTATGTATAGCTGCACTGCCTTTTATATCTGAATATTTAAATATCTACATATATTTATATATATTTCTGTTGCAAGTGCTGAATTTTTAAGAATTTTTCAACGCTTAAGCGACTCATAGAGAGAGAATAAATTTTGTATAGAAGCTTAGAAGTTTTATGGAACAAATGGTGGGATGGAAGAAGGCCTGGATTTTGGATGGAAGATGACGGGAACTTCTTAAAGGTCTTGTGTAGTCTCATCTAAAGGGCATGGCACTGATAATACACAAGCAAGAGTTGTAAGAGAAAGGAACAATGGGAAGTTTCAAAAACCCGTCTCCTTGAGTAAATGTCAGAGTCTGTGTGGAAGAAATGAAAGATTGTTATCAGCTTTGAGTCGTAAAAAGACACTTCTCTCGGGGTATTTTCTTATGGAGGCACTCTTTTCCCTCTAATCACGTAAATAGACAATAGAGAAAGCGCTTCATGATAATATTGAATGTGCTGGTGAAAGTGAAGTGTCGTGAGTGTTGAGAACGTGTGAGCTTTGATATCTAAGCAAGCATGCAATCCCCAAGTAAGCGAGACTCTTTCCACTTACTTGACACTACCTCCACCTCATAACTGATGCTTAGTGAATGTGTTACGTAGAGAAAGCCTAGTGTTTGGTGGTGGTGGTGGTTGATTTTAATTTAAATCTTCAATGCTGGTATGACTCTTAAAAGATATTATGGTGTGATACTGCTACTCTTGCTTGTTAGGTGAATAAATCTACAAGAATCTTGGTAGTTGGTATACACACACACACACTCGACTATTCTGCCTCTCTTTCTCTACATATTATGAAAGTGTGTGCTTCTATCGATTTCTCTTTCAACTGGAAGTCACTTCTACAAATAGCCTTACTACATTCACCAACACTCTTGGTGTAGAAGGGAGAACTTGCGAATAGAGAAAGTCCTGTGGTAGTGGAAGTAGTAGTAGTGGTGGTGGTTGTTCTCTTCTTCCGTCTTTTACTAGTTCACACACTGAGATTAGGTCACAACAACTCTTGTTGAAAAGGGTACATTATAATGCCAAAACTTCTCTTGTGATCCTCAATGCTTGTGCTTGTAAACCAACTTAAATTGAATGATGCTACTACTACTACAACTACATAAGTACACTTTTGCAAAAGAACGAGTTCAAAAACTACGGAAGGTAGATGAGGTAGTTGTACTTCCAAACATTTGGATGAGTAGACAAGACTAATTGACTTGTATTGAAAGGCCTGTGAAGAAATAATAATTGCTACCACTTACCATTCAGCCTGAAAGGAAGGGTTGAAATAATAAAAAAAAGTACCACACTGAAAGGAACGAAGGAGGAAGGAGGAAACCCTTCTTCATTTTCAACCAGCAAGATTACTTCACCAAGTCGCTTTTCCAAAACAACTGCTACCATTCATCAAGAGGAATCATCATCTGCTGCTGCTGCTACTTCTACTACAACTACTGCCACCACTGCCACTACTTCCACCTCTATTTTAACCACAATATCTTCATCAACTTCTAAACCGAAGAAAACAACTTTCTCGTCTTTGCCTCGCCCGTCTAAATCTCCCATAGTTGTACCATCCGCTGCGGTGGGCGAGAGACTTGCAGCTCCAAAAACGGTGTTGGGAAGTTCCTCACTGAAGCCGAGAGTTCCACCTAAGCCAAAACTGAGCCCGAGACCACCACCCCGTGGCTCATCGACGGTATTATCCTCATCGGTCCAAGGATGCAGCAACACTCTGCCCAAGAGCAAAGTTGAAGAGCAGAAATGCTCTACTCCTGCCCAATCGCTTTCCTCTGCTTTCTCCGTTGAGCTACCGACTTCAAGGAGCTCCACCATCACCACTACCGCTTTGATAACATTCAAAACAAGTCCTCCATCACCCTCTCCACACTCATCATCCGTTAGTCCCACAGTAGGAGAGAAAGCTGATGGAAGTGGAAGTGGCAGTACTTTCTCCACGTTCTTAGGCCCACGTTCTCGAGCCTCCAGCACTGCATCACTCCACTCCAAGTCAAGTCCTGGATCCAAGTCGCCTTCAACAAGTATCAAGTTTATTGTCAGCATTCCTCCATCTCTAACGTACTTGCCAAGTGGCCTGTCCGGTTCCAGTTTGAGTATAAGTAGTAGCTCTGCAGGACTCAAGGCAAGTCCCACTAAAAGCCCAGGAAATGATGGTGAAGGTGAACCACAAAAGACTGCTGAGGAAACCCATCCCACCTTAATTACTGGGAGTCCATCACTTGAGCCTAATCAAAAGAGCAGTACAAGCACTGAGCCCGAGTCTCCTGGGGGACTTAATAATAACACTAGCAATGTGGATGGAGGGAGTACACTAACCACCAGTAGTAGCAGTGCAGCTACAATTATTATACCAGGAGTTAAAGGCGGAGACAGTAAAGTAGGAGAAAGTGATTGGCACAAGAAGCCTTTCCGTAAGGGAGATTATTTCGAAGGAGAAGACGATCAGAGGAGTTCAGGGGGAACGAGTGCAGTAGGGCTTGAGGAAGACGAGGAAGAAGACACATTTACACGGGGAGTGAAACACTACCACTCATTAGGTGGAAAGGTATATGGCATTAAAGGGAGTGGGAGTGGGAGTGGCAGTAGCAGCGTTGGAGATGGAAGGTCTCCTCAATCAAGGACGAAGGTAGTTTCATCATCGTCTTCATCCTCAGTTGGTTCAACAAACACTGGAAGATCCAATTTAGCCCATTATGATTCCATTCACGAACTTTACTCTTTTGTATCCGAAGTTTTAAGTTCGTGGGAAAGCACTCCGCAGTCTCAACAGGAGAAATTACTTGCCAAAGTTTCTTCTGCGGCTTCAGCAACCTTGTCATTACATACGAAGGAGAGTAGTGCTGGTGGTGGTGGGAGTAGCAGCAGCAATAAGGCGTTTGAAGCCCCTGGAAGTGGCAGGGGTGGTGGTAGTAGTGGTCCAATATATTCAAGACTTTTACCTAAGCAGCAGCAGCACCAGCTGCACCAAGTAGAACAGCATTCTTCTAAAGCTCAAGCTTATAGATACCCACAGCACCAACATTATCATCAGCCTTCATACAATCCAAAGCTATCAACTAAATCTTACCAACAACAGCTACAAGAGAACTTTTACTTTCACCAGCAACCGAGAGAAAATCCGAGTACATCGGCATCGTCGGTTGCTGCTGCTGCGAGATATTTGGCTTATGCTACCAACACACTTCCGAGGCATTTGAGAGATCATCAAATCAATCAGTTGATATACCGTCCTGTCCTTCCCCTCGGAGGGGAAGGAGGGAGTAATAGTGAAGGACTTAAGAGAGTTGGTGGAGAAAGAACCAGTGGTGGTAGTGGTGGTGGTGGGGGATCTTCATTTAAGCCTTCAAGTCCTCGTACGAACAAAGTAAAAATACGTGGAAGCGGACAAAGCTTTGTTAATGTCCCAGGAGGACTTTCTTCAACTTCTGGTGGAGGAAGTCACACACTTCCTCTCCGGTCTCAAGGCAGTACCCATAACAGTAGTGGTGGTGGTGGCCCATCCACAGCCGCTAAAATAGGCACTACTGGACCTAGGCCTACTGGTAGTCTTAGTAGTAGTGGAGGGGGTAATTTCGGAAGTCTTGGGAGACCCGGAGGTAACTCCAGTATGGTAACAGCAACAGGACGAGGTCCAAGCACAACTTCTGCTTTCTACTCGCCCATAAGTTCTAACAATGCTGTTCGTCAACAGCAAAGAGTGCTTTCTCAAAGTCAACTGTACCAGCAGCAGCAGCAGCATCAGCAAGCATTGCAAGCTCATTACCAAAATCCAAGTCACCTCAGATTTCCTACGAGACCTGGTCAACAGCAACAACCTTCTTCTTCATCAGGCCACGGACCAGGAGGTGGTGGTGGTGGTCCTTCAACTAGTGGAGGAGGAATAGCAACTGGACACTATTCAGTTGCACCTCAGCCTTCTTCATCGACTTCTTCATATGGTGCAACCAAATACGCAACTTTTCAGCCTTTATCGACACCATCCGACATTTATGCAAATGCATATGCGAATCCGTGTTATTTTGTACAAACTTCTTCGGGTCCTGCAGCTGTTGTTCCTGTCGCAAGTTCCTCTAGCAGGGGGACTATGCACCAACAGCAGCAGCATCATCAACATCAACAATCTCATTACGCTTCAACAAGTGGAGGCGGTGGGGGTGTAAGTAGTAGTGCAAGTAGTGCAGTAGTAGCCTACGGTCAGATAAGCACTCATCACCATCCCCCCCACCCTCTCCACCATTCCACACCTCATCATCACAGCAGTCAACAGACTTTCCACACTCCTACCTCCGATGACTACTATTACCACCACCACCATGGACTGATGAGCCAAGGACCTTATGCAAACTACTACCAACCTGCACCAAGTCTCACAGGCCATGAAGAACCTATTTCACGACCAATGAGTAATTTAAGTAACAAAAGCTCCGAGCATTTTTACACTTACCCTTATCAGAGAAAGCAACAAGAGCAACTGTTCAAGCCCATTGACTGGTGTACACTTGTCCATTGGGCAAGACGAGTTGTCCAGTCCAGAGACGATGACAACGAAACCAAGACCGACTGCAGCCATGGAACTCATGACATTAAAGGACTTAAAAGACACGAGCATCTACACAGTTGGCCTCATGTCCAGCCCCATGAGTGCAATGTTCTGTTCCTAGCTAAAGTAATGCAAAGGGTAAGGATGATGTTGATGATGATAGACTTTGTAATAGTATAAGTACCGTATACTTTCCCCACCAATCTTGAATTCAAATTATTGTATCGCTCACAAAAGTTAGTATGCTTTCTCTTTCTCTGGTGTGGGTGCGTACAACAGAACTCAACCTAAAATCTTTGCAGAGTGGCTTACTATTAGTAGTTATAATGAGATATATGGGTGTGTGTTCAACCCCCTTTTTGTAGTAAGAGCTAATACAAAATAAAGAAAGGGTGGTGGTGAAAGTGGTTGTACTGTCCAAATCATTGTTGTACATTGTACTCTGGTGAATATATGGAAGGATACATTAGGTAATAATATGGAAGTACTGTGGTACGGATTATTTGGACTATATATGGACTACTACACGGGTGGTGTGTGTGGGAAACTAGAAATGGACGATAATATTATGATGGTGATCATCCAGTTTTATGTAAATTGCTTTCTCCCTTTCTTCTACCTTTGCGTATATACTTGTTTTATTCTTTTCCTCGCATCCGAATTTCCCCAATGACTTCGTAAAATTCTAGTTGTAGTGCTGTGTAAGAGCGGAGTCCAAATATATGGATATATCCTCGGAGGAATAGGTTGTAGACCTTGTAGGTAGATGTGGCACAATAAAGAGCTTTTTTACCGCAAATTGTCTCTATCTCTAGGAATGTAGTGAAAGAGGTTGCAGATAGTAACTTATAAATCGATTCTATCTTGTAAAAGGAAGGAAAAGGAAACCTCTGCACGGGAGGGAGAAAGTATAGAGTCTAGGGAAAGTAAATTTAAACAGTTTCGATCGAACCCAAGCCGGAAATCAGACGGGGATTAATTCATATTCCGAGAACAAACTACAAACACTACGAAATAGAAAATGATCGTTTCACATTGCGAGTTTCAGTCACAGAGATTGGGTAGAGAGACAGAATGTAAATATACTTCTCTGAAACAATAAGGAACTTCATCTTTTACACTCACAAGCGTAATGGAATTATTGCAACTCTCGTCTCGTGGAATGTTAATCAATTCTGGGAAACTTCTTTTTCTCTGTTTGGTTCATGTGAATCAGTTTTGACTTTGCTTGAACTGTATGCTATGCAAATAAAGTACCATAGTGTATAGGGCAAGAAGTATAGAGATTTAGGTATAGCATAAAACATTCAGAGATTCTCATTTGGTTGATTGAGTTAACCAGTTAATCTTTGATTTATGAGGGGGATTGGAACAAATTAACGAGGAAAGTTGATTAACTCGGAGGCAATTACTGTAATTTTCTTTCTGTGCACAGGTCTCGTTGAAATTTTAATTCTTTACAGGTTTCTAGTATCCGGGTTTACAACGTAATTTTTTGAAGCATAAAATACACACTGGTTTACCAACGTGAGAATATGTCACAAAGGAAAACCACGTAGTAGTGTATTAGCCTGAAGCTACCCAGTGAAAGCAATAAATGAGTGAAGGAGATACTCGGAAAGATCTGTGTATGAAATTGGGTGGCTCCCAATCAATTTGTGATACGAAGGAGGATACAAACTGTCCCGAGAAAGTGTGGATGTGTGGCTTTTTTGCTGATACAGACATGGGCTTATTGGATTCTGTTGTTGTCATTTAACAGATAAGCGACGACGAGCGGATGTCTTTGACGACGGCTGTTAGTGACGATGAGCCTGGCGATGGTGCAAGTTCCCCTAAGGGCTCTAGAAAGCCAGCTGCCTCCTTTAACTGCACTGGTGCTGTTAGGAAAGCTGGGTAAGTGTGTTAATTGAACTTCTCATGCTTTGAACACTTCACTTTCTCCTAAATCCTTTTTAGTGAATGTTACTTCGCTAATGTATGAGGGCGACGACAAGTTGGATCCTAGAATTGAAGTTTCGATAGATCTTCATATTTATTTAATACTTACGTCTCCGATCGATTCTCCCCTAAAGGCGGACTTTGCAAGAGTTGTGGTGACTTATAAAGGAAATTAATTCATTTGTTGACTACTACAGGAAGTAAGAGAAAATGACTGTGTGAGAAACTCTACGAATTCCAATTATTATCCTTCTACTTCTCTCTTACTTACGCGTATCCTCATACCACATATCACGAACCCACTTGACTGAACGACGTGCAACGGAACTTTCATTAGTTGATGATTTGAGAGGAATTACAACTCGGTAAAAAAGTTTTTCAGTCACAACCAAATGACATAAGATAGACGAAAGTTTCTTATTGGTCTCGCAAGTTATATGTGTAACAATACCAACTAGCTAAGTCTCGTAAAATTGGACCATTCTTCGACATTTGAATATGCTTCCGCCCCTGTTGTTTCCCCATCTCCTCCTCCTTTCCTGGAAATTACAAGAACCCTGAGTAAAGTTCGTTAATGGTTCCTTCCGTTGGAAAAGGTCGTCTATTGTTCACTTTTAAGAGGTACTCGAGTATTTTATTCTGTGTAGAGTCGTCCGTATGTCTCTTTCTGTGTCACCTCTAGTCGTAATAATACACGAATGAATTGTAAAGGCAGTCGCCACCAGTGACATTTCTATCTTTTATGTACAAAGGCAGTTCTCTTTTTCCTCTACACAGTAATCCACTTCTTTCTCTGTGACAAACCACAAGATCTTATCAGTGTCTGTGGATCCTTCGTTAGCAGTCCAGAGTTCGAGCGAATTTTTCAGATTGACGCTGACTAGGATAGAGAGCATTATTTAAGGGTGGAAAGGGTGTAAGGGTGGATACAAATGGACTTTTAGGCGTTCACTCGTGCATGTACTACACTTGATTAGTGAGTGCTGTCCACTTGAGTTTAGCAAAAACCCGAACAAATACTTTATAATCTTGAGCTTTCCTATAAGTCCGGTATTTACTTTCTATTCTAGACGTAGAATTTCTTATACAGTGTAGACATCAGAATATCAAATGTGCTTTTAAGCTAAAGCCGTAGTGAGCAGTAGTTCGAGTAAATTCACTAAGGAAGGTTCTGGTTTTTACATTTCGGTTGTTCATATCCGAACAAATGTAGTTCTGGGTTGTTATTTACAATTTCAATCTCAAGGGTTTCATCAACATACACCCTTCAATTGCATCCTTTTCCCAGTGGCTTTCACCGGATGGACTAGATCTTCTTCCTTTTTAAGCTGCACATTTTTTAGTACGAATTTCGGTTTTCCCGACGGAGTTAATGATAAAAGAAAGTGGTTCAGTAGGTTTATTTTGCTTCAGCAGTTTTTCAGGGTTTGTTACGTCCAATTGCACGTATCATGAAGATAACTGCACGTGCTGCTAATTTCTTTGAAAGATGAATCGCAGTCTTTGTAAAAAAAGAGATGATTTCTTCTTAAGTGGGGGGAGGAAATAGCGTGGAGTGTATCTATCTTCCACGGTTGAAGGAAAGGGATCATCAGGAAAGCTTTCATGTCTGGATGAAAAGTTCTGTGAGGGCTGCGTGTATGAATCCATTTGATAGATTTACAGCTCACAAGAAGCTGAGATTTCAAGAAAAGTCTTATGCTAACCCAAATGAACTTTAGTCTGCCTGTCTGGTTTCTTTTCGTGAAAGGTTTTTCTTCCTGCCAAATAAACCGCAGAGAACTCTCAAAAGAACATTCCTCCAACTAATGAGAAATTGAAAATGAAAAAAAAATTCCAGGGTGGATGAAAGGAGTTAAAATGAAAATAAAATCAATGTTCGTATTTTTAAAGTACGCGTGTGTTTCGATGCAAATGTATAGGTTCCTGAGCGTGAAGAAATGGTTGTTAAGAAAGCGTCATCAAGTAGAGCTTGCGAGGAGACGTGGATGGAAAGGCTACTGGGTTTGCCTCAAGGGAACTACGTTGCTTTTCTATCCTTGCGATGCTCGGGAAGCAAGGTGAGTCGAATAATTTATTTTATTTTGTACAACATAAGCTTATGCGACTTTTATATTTAAGCTGTACCATATAGACTCTTTTTAATACTTCATGTGACAATGAACATAATTATTCTTGCAGATCTGTGGAAGCAGCCCCAAAACACCTTATCATTGTGGATGGAGCAATTATGCAACCCATTCCGGAGCATCCCAAACGAGATTACATCTTTTGTTTAAGCACGGCTTTTGGGGATGCTTACTTATTCCAGGTAAACATGGGAGACATGAGAAATAATTGTATTTATCTGACAAGACAAATGCACATCGGAGTAATCTTTCTTGTACACAAAGTTCTTGATGGAATATATGTGATTCCTTAGCAAAAATTAAATTACTATAATGGGAGACCAAAACCCTGAACTTTGTGACGAAGTGCATGCAATTTATTCTGAACACAAAGGGTGAATAGGTAGTTGAATCTTTGAATAGGGAATAAAGAAAAAATTGGACAGAATAAAGGTACGAAATCACCAAAATGGGAAACGAAAGGAAATCGGACACGGTATCTGTCTCAGTGGCTCCTACTGTTTGAAGAAAGACCGAGAATATCTTGGGATTCGTGCAATTTACTATTCTATACAGTGGCACACAGGAACTTAGTGAAAGGAAATAGAAAGCCAAGTCTCAAGTCAGAAAGTGATAAATAAGAATTGGTCTTTTTAGTAGAGGAAAAGCGAATTTTACTTGAATGGATGTGCCTTCAATACCCGTTTCTATCATTTCAAGCTGAGGGAAGCCTCGACAAGTATTTTTATTGGAAGAAGAAGAATGCATGTGGCTTGTTTACTGACAAAGCTTTCTACACTCATCGCCACTCTCACTCTGGCTTTCACATTCAGTTAGTGTATAGGAATGTTTGGGAGTATGTAGGAATATGCGAGGGATAAAGCAACCTAATAAATAAACAATTATCGATACAAACTGGCTTTAAATTTCGATCGACAGTTGAGAAGAAAGCGGAGAGGATTATCTGGTGAGATTTGGATGTGCAATGTGTAGCTAGTACAGAAGAAAACGTGCCGAAAGAGTGAAAGCATTTCTAAGTAGTAGAGTTTTTGAAGTCAATCAAATTAAAAAGACGACAACAAAAGGTTTCTCGTTGTTGTGAAATCCCCAACGACTTTCACTCCTCGAAGGAAAAGATGTTTGTCGACAAACTAACTTTTGTATATTTTGTTCCAGGCCCCGTGCCAAGTTGAGTTGGAGTCTTGGGTACACAGCATCCATTGGGCGTGTGCAGCAGCCTTTGCTCGTCACAGAGGCAAGACTGGAACACTCCATCTTCTTCAGGAAGAGATCGTCCGACTGGATAAAGCTATTGAATCGGTTGGCACAACATACTTTGAATTTTCTTATCCTTTCTCCATTTGGCTTACGTCTTCTGGTTTCCCTACTTTACCCGAGAATGTATTTGATTTCACATAATACGAAGTAGTTCTTCCTTAGCGATATCATCTCAGTTGTGTACACATGTCTTTCAGTATTTTACAGCTGAATACATCGACCCTAAGACATGATCAGCAGTTTCAAGTGATCAAATGAAATTCTTGAATAGTCTTTTATCCTTTCAACTCCCCTTCTTTGATACATTCGTAGATATTCAAAGCCGTGTGGATAATAGAAATGCTAGATAATGTAACCGAACCAATATATTTGCATGATAACTGCTTCACAACCTAATACACATAATATAAGGAGTTAGGACCAACTTACATAGGAGAATAGAAAGGAGGGAAAGTAAAGGCGTGGCTTAACTGCAATATTAAATGTGTGGAAGAGTATCCATTAAAGCCATTGAAAGCGTCGTTGTAATAATGAAAGATAATTTATTCCTAATCTTGACAACCTGTCATGCACTCGCTGTAATCTCAAGTAGAATGTATCCTGGGCATTTCAGCGAGCAATTCTAATGACTACTTTCTCCATCCCTTGGCAATCCGTTTAATTCATACATTATTCGCTGGTGGTGCAGGTGCAGGGCAGGTCGTCTTTTATTCAGTTTTTTCTTTGGTTGATCGATACCTTACGGACAATGAATATTAGATGGGGGCTGATTGCTTATCTCTGAGAAAATTCTATTGTACTGTAGGCAGAGTTCACAATAGCACTTTGCTGAAGTAGGAGCGTGTGGCCGCATAAGAAATGCTCATTTATGCAAGGGAAAATAAGTTCAAACCTCATTCATTGTACTCCATTCTCTGTACATTCAATCCTCCCAGACTCTGAAAGTCTGAATGTTTTAGAAGAATCTAAGCGAATAACGAAATTTCAAAACCTCTCTTAAAATTTCTACTTTGCCAAAATTTAATTTGTAACAGAAGCTTACACAACCTCTTACTGCAGACAGCTAAGAAAGCAAAGGGATTAAGGACTTAGAAGAACGAGGAAAGTGCCTTTCCAAAAAAGGATCATTTTTCATTTCACGTAGCTATTTACATGAAGCATATTTGCTTTGAAACCGTAGGCAGAAAAAGCATATTATTACCTTTTCACCCCTTCTTATTCGCTACACAGAATAAATAACAACCTTTCGCCTGCTATGTTCAATTCTGTCATGTACACTGAAGGAAATTGCATTGAGAATAGAAAGCCTTAATAAAGGAAGGAGAACAACAAGGCCAAGGGAAAAGTACATCACACTTATCTTTGAGTTGTATAAAATCGTGTGTGAAATTTAGCATAGTATGCTTGTATACATTTTAGAGTAAAAGGAAATGGGACACTTGACTCAAGAGAGAAAGTTCATGTGCAAGTGAAGTACAGCGGGAAGTCTCTCAGTTGCTAGTATTGTATTCTACATTGTACTTTCTCTTGGAATACCCTCTTCAGTCGTTTTATTTGCGTATCCCTATTATTCCCTATACGCATAATAACAAAATTGCCTGAAGGGATAGATGATTTGACCTACAACATTATTATATATCAAAGATGTTTTTGGGAATAAGTTAGTATTGTTCTTCAACTGAAGTGTTTGTAGCAGAGAGTCTTGAATTTCGAATATAAAGGGATCTTTAGTTTACTGTCACATCAGGAGAAAAGCTTTGTTATATTAATATCAAGGGCCAATTTGAAATAGTAGAGTTTGTATTTTTGATTTAGAAACGAACTTGTTGTTTTGTTATCTAGTGAAATCAAAGTACTATTCTTTGTACAAACATGAAAATGTAATGGAGTGTATACAGGCTGAGTATGATTTATGCCTGCACACTTAAGAGAAACTGTACATTTGGTTGCGTAGAAAGTCATGATAAATGTTGGTTGGTGAAGGGTGAAGGGAATGGGATGACGGAAACTTGTTTCACTTTTGGATATCTGATGCTAGTGTGTCTGTATTTTCTGTCCAACCTTTTTGCTGTTTGACTCATGCTCTTTGTTATTCTGCCCGTGGGCAGCGATAGCACCAGACCAGTAATATAATAGTGTAAAGTAGAAATGTTGAAAGTTTTGGAGAATTTAGGTTGTGTTCGTATATCTCTTTTGCGCCAATTAAGTTAGAATAACTTAATAGCATCTGGGTCGGTTGTTATTAACGTTGGATACACTAGGAGTTTGGAATTGAGCAAGTATTTCATTTTAGAATTTAATGTTTCAAGCATCTACATTGTGGAGTTCGTGGGAACATCTAGATTATGGTAGATCCATTAGTATAATTTTGCGTAATATCCATGCACCAGAAGCCATGTGTGCCTCAGCCTTTCTGACTAATAAAAGAGAAAAGCTCGGGTGAGGGAGAACAAAGGAGGATGTAAAGTGAAAGGGAACATGTTAATCTGGGTGATGCCAAGATAACCGTGTTACGAGAGAAAAGTATCTCGAAGGATTGAAGGAATCAATTAAAATGTTGATATTGCTTTTCCTATCGGAAAACATGGGCGATTTATTTTAATCCCTAAGCACTTAAGATACTCATATAAGTACACTAAGGGTGATACAATGATAATTGTGCGATTCTTAATGTTTCAGGATGGGAAACTGCGACATATGGCAGAACTGCAAAGGTCAGTAGTGGCAGATCCTGAGACAAGACAGCAGTTAGCCCAGCAGATTGCCAACTGGGAAGAAAACATCGAGAGATTACACTGTGAACAATTCCGACTTCGGTGCTACATGGCTTCTCTTCAGGGTGGCGAATTGCCAAATCCCAAGGTAATAAAACGATATTTGTTTCGAGTTTTTCTCCAGCTACATTTCCAGGAAATGAAAATGAATGATTGCGGACTAAGAATGATAACGGACAAAGAAGAAGATATCGATTTTACCTTTGACGACAACAAAAATGATCCTTACAAACTTTTGTGTCCATATTTCTAAATGAACTATGAAAAAGAATGTGTTCCAAGAAGAAGCAGATGAAATTATTATTTGCTAACATCTTTTGATTTAGACTTCCTCGGAAAAAATAAGTGTTCTGTGAAGATGTTTGTTTTCCATCAAAAATAATTATCTGAGTTGTTTGTTTGCTTACAGAGTCTACTTTCACATGTCTCAAGAACGACAAAGAATACTTTGAATCGTCTTGGAGTATTTACAGTGTCATCATTCCACGCTTTCGTGTGTGCTCGAAGTCCTTCCCTATTGAGCAATTTGTTGGCTGGAAGAGGAGCCACAAAGAGACGAGCCCCACTATTATCACGCTCAAATAGCGCTTCCTCAAGACGGTCTTTACACGTCTCATCATCAGATCGCGAGTCTGAGACTCGGACTGCCAAGATCTCTTTGCCTGATAATCAAGTGAGTTTTCTCGGGCAAAAGCCAAACTCACTTCACTCTCCAGACCCTCGAGGAACTTTCTGTCTATCATGATCGTTAGTTTTAGGAGTTTGGGAAACATACACACACAAGTCTTTCTTTGAACGTTTCCTAACATCCTAACACTTTCTCTGAGAGAGTTTTAGTCTAACTTTAGATGCTGAATAGAGACAATTTCATGGGTAGGAAAGAGCCGCATTCAAAACACATAATAAGTCTGACTTAGAAGGAAGTCTTTTTATTCTCTGTTGGATGACGAAAGGATAAGAAATTATAGAGAAACCAAGCTTTCTGCTTAAATTGCTTCTTTCTTCAATGTGGAGAACTTTCTTTTGTCCTTACGCTCTAATGAGGACATTTGAAGATGTTACTTACGCAGGCTTAGTTCCTTTTCTTCACTGTATTATGCTTTATCCTTTCACATTCACGTGATAAATAACTTCTAAACTGGGTAAAACACTTAAGCAGATGTAATTACGTCTTTTGGGGGTTCTTTTCCGGCAGTTTGTTCATGTTTCTTTTGTGTGGTTTTGCACTTTTAAGTAATTGGATACAAAAAGGAATATACTCCATTTAGATAAAGGCTTTCTTTTTCTCATTTACATAATGAATTAAGATGGGGGAGATGGTGAATATCTTAAGTCTGGATGAAAGTTTACACACAGAAATACTCTACATAATCTAACCTAGTTCTTTTTTAAACTATATATTTGTGAATTTTGACATGATTCATTTTTTCCCTGAAAAGGTGGTTTCCGTACCACTCAAAGATGCCATGTCTGTGGAGGAATTCTTAATCAGTGCGTGTTCAAGAAAAGGTCTCGCTCCAATGGAACACTTTGTTCGTGTGAAAAAACGGCGTGAACTTCCTGACACCAACTACTTCGTACCTCATCGTAGCGATCTCATTGAAACTTACGTAAGACATTTTATTTTTAAACCTCGCATAGATTATTATCTCATCTGTTAACCTTACGAATATTTCCCAACAGCTTTCAACCCACGAAGTCGTTGAAGTGCGGGCAAAACTGCTGTACCAAGTTGAGCTCCAACGAGCGTCTTTGGACCAAATGTGGGGATTCAGTGTGGAAGCAGAACTCGTAGAAAACGCCGATAGACAAGATGAATTGTGCTGTTATGTTAGCCGGGTTGAGGAGCGAAGTGTAGCCATGAATAATGGTAAGTGATAAGAGTATATAAAGCCTGTTTACAATATGCCGTACATTTTACTCGTATTACACCACAAGTATCACTACTTTCACTACTTTCTAGTTCTAATCTAACGTCCCACTTTGTCTTCAAACCCCTTTATCTCACTACTTTATCTTGTACACCACTCTCACCTCTATAGCATTAACACACATACACACACTTTGCTATTATTCACATCACTCTTGGGTTTTAACAGCACAACTGAAATCATAGCCTAAGTAGGAACATGAAGTATAGTAACAAAGCCTCAACTAATGAGATCACATTACTCACACCAAACGGAGAGTTATTGCATTTCACAACAAGTTACCCAAGGTCTTGCGGAAAGAAGCATATATACAGTGTGGTCCTCATCATCTCAACTAATGATAACTCGCTTCCACTCTGTATCAATAAGAGACAGTGTCAACTGTGATTAGAAATGGGAGAAGTAGATTGTAGACCCAAGTAATTCTGCAGGATCACCACGATGTCTGCAATGCACACGCTTAGGTTGGGTGTTTCATCATTAATACATTCACATTCACATTCTGATGGAATAATTGCACTAGGGATTTCTGCTTGATCGCATGGATTTCCCGTTTGAATTGAATAGCTGTGTTAGAGCATCTGAATGAATGCTCAGCGGAGGGTGAAAGCAAGTAACATTAGAGAGTGGAGGATATGGTTTAATTTAGCTGTGCAAATGCTTTCTCTCTCACCACCACGTCTGTTACACTCAGGATTTGTTCCTGGGCAAAATGCAAGAGTGATGGGAAGATAGTACCAACCGGGTATTGAAAGTAATGCATGGACAGAGACGATGGGAGAGAGAGAAAGCTGGAATATATTTGCTCGGATGTGTGTGTGCTCAATATGTCTTCATGTAGTTTATCTGGTGTCTGTCTTTTATGTATGCATCCCTCTCTCTCTCTCTTCCCTATTGTGCCTCTTCTGGGAATGAAGTATTGAATCTGCTTGCTTTTAGTAGACATTGGAATAGTTCGTCTCTTGGCAGTTGCAGGAGTGATCGAGGTAGTGGTAGTCGAGGTAGTTGTGGATTGTGAAGGAGTACCCGTACTACGAGAACAAGTACCGTGATATTGGGAAATTGGGTAGAAGTTCTTCTAAGACGAAGGTAGTTTATACATGATTTACGTACGATCCAGTGGTTCTACTTGGCAGTATGTTGGCCAATGGAGAAAGTAATCACTCAGAAGACAGTCTTGTTTCCCTTCACGGTATATAGTAGCTGTACAAGTAGTCCAGAAGGACAACCACAGTGTGTACCACCAGTCTACCTTCCTTTCTCTACTCTCTGACAAGACAATCCTTGCGTTTGTATTCTCTGTATACTCATGTCCCTTCTTCAATCATCATTCTTGTTTAGTTTGACTGGAGAAGGGTGATGATTGAGTGGGCTGATGCTGGTAGGATCACCGATGTAAACGACCTAAGAAATTTCATCATGGGTAATAATGTTTGAAGCAGATGGATATTGTAAGCACCTAAAGGGGCTTGAGTACTCCCACATAATTTACTGGCTCTTGTATTAATTATTAGTGAAAGCATTTAAAACTATACAGTAGAACATAGAAACCAGAATTACACCACTATGATATAATTTATTAAGAAGGATGCCTCACTGGGCAGGTATTTACATTAAGTTTCACTTTTGCACTGTCTTTGGTGACTCACTGGACCAAAACGCGAATGGTTTGCATTGGCTAAAATTTGGCACACGTTGAACACGCTTGACCTCCACACATTTATATGGAAATGTAGATTGCAGACTAACTCCAAGCTTTAATAACTCCTGTGCTAAGTCAGGAAGTAACTTTATGCAGACCATCATAATTTGTCTTGTTTCTTGTAGATGTTGATGTTGCTGGTGGTTCCTTGTTAGAACAAACCCCTGAAGGTGAATGTCTAATCATAATCAACCTACACTTTAATGAAGTCGAACTTGTTATGAAACAAAATCTCACTGACACGAAACCCTTGGTAGACTTATATATTGAAGTTGTGAAACACTAGGATTTAAAAAATAGACATAACTATACCCGTACCTTTCCATTCCTCTTTAATGCAAGATGAATTATACATGACATGATGGACTTTGTAGAACAGGAGATGCAAAGAATGTTTGCTGTAAAATTCCATATTTTTTCTTTCTCCAGGCATCATTAAAGCTGATGAGATTCTTGTGATCAACGGAGCCATCGTTTCGGACTTGGACATGATGTATATCGAATCGGTGCTGCAAGAAGAGCTTTCTCTGTGTCTCATGCTTCGATCTTCAAGGACAGAACCTCCAGCATTGGCAGCAGCCTTAGCTGCAGCTGATGCTGCCATTGCTCAGCTCGTTTGTCCTCCACCACCCGCTGATCCTGATGTTCTCACGGAGGAGTCCTTAAGCAATTTAATTGTCCCTGCTCCTCATGAAAGTAAGTTATGGGATGGTCTTTGAGCCCTTGAAAAGTGTCACGAGTAATATCATCTATAAATCTTTAGACGCTGGGTGAAATGTCTAACTATCTTAGTTTCTGGTTATTAGAGAGGATAGTGGATACTTAATACTTGGAGGAACTCAACAAATGGCTTATGTATCATTTCATTACCGACAGACAATCGTTATCCAATTCAATGGGTTCTTTCACACAGACTTTCACATCTCGTTAAATATATAAATGGGTGTGCGGAATAATCCAATGATACAATTCCAGTTTTGCAGAAGGAACAGTTAAGGTTAAGTGAACTGTGCTTATTGCAAAAAGATAGGAAATGAAACATGTAATTTAAGTGATGATGACGATGCGATTCCAATCGAATCATTTTAAGACTTCCGTTCGTTAAACTAGATCTCATTTCGTAAGCCCGATTGCGTGATCACTAATAAGAAGTTACTGCGTTAGATCCCTTTTAGAGCCATTTCACTTGGCCAGTAGTCTTTTGTTAATGCAATACAAAAGCCTGAAACGTAAAAAGTATTATTTTGCAAGTGGAAATTAGCTTCAGTATTGCACAGTTAAATTGTTTTATAACATGACACGGATACAGGATACAATTTGTTGAAATTGGTGTGAAAGTAATGCACCCATAATTTCCAATTTTCCTTGCAACATGTCCTATTATCGCATTATTTGTTCATAAGGTACGAATGCAGCCTATTCTGGTGTAGAATACAAAGCAGTCTAAATAAGTGAAAAAAGGTTTAGTTTCACGGCGAGACTTATGAAAAAGTTCGTGAAGCTTGTGGAGCTTCCTTGCTGTCTGTGTAAGGGTACTGGAATATCATTCACGGAGCACCTGACAGAAGGAGTTGAAGAGAGACATTTTTTGTCCCAAGAATTCTCATTCTTCTTTTATTGATTACAAACTTCTAAAGAAACGCAATTGAGGAGGGAATGAAGCTGGTGTGCTGTGATAGAGATTAAATAGGATTATTTTCTTCTTTATTGTTTTTGGACACAATAGTTTACGTTCCCTTCGCAGGCTTTGTTCATTATATCTAACAATATGAGCACAACTTCATTACTGGTGCGATGCTTTCATAAATGGCTCGAGTTCAAATGAATTTTTGTGTCCTTTTGTAGACAAAGATCTAAGTCCTTCAGACACTGATGAGATTGGTGGACATACATCAGGAGGAGAGACTGGAGGCAGAGGGTCACGAATGAGCTCAACTGATATTGATACATTAATTAAGGTAAGAAAATAATTATATGATGCTCTTATGTTGAATGAGGCTCATTAGAAGAGTCCAATATGATGCGGAGAGGAGACAGATTAAATTAAAGACGTTAAGTAACTCTCTCCTCTGGAAATTTGACAAAGACTAGAGGTGATGAATACGAGAAGCTCATCAGACTCTAATTGATTCTTCTCGGGCCAGACGGCTGGAGAGATTACAGGTTTCTGCAGAACGAAAGAGTCTCGTGGAGGTAGCCGACATCACCCTCAGTTAACACATCAAACTACCGTTGGTACCGAGTCACCTTCTGGAATCATAAGTGGGGGAACTTCACCAACGCATTCTCAACTTCCGATGGGAACTCGGGACGTGGAGAAGATGAAGAAGGCAGTCCTTGAGTTAGTTGACACCGAACGAGCCTACGTTAAGGTGAGTTTGTGTTTTCTATTCGGTCCCAGAATGACGAAGATGATGATGAGAAGATTCCCATAATAATACGAAAATAATGGGTTTGCTGTTCCAAATTATGAGATAACTAAAACTTACTGTCTCTCTCTCACTAGAAGTCTAGAAATTCTCAGGAAAATAGATTATACCACCTTGTTCATTTTTCGGAAGGATAAACTTTATAATAGGCTTCCAAACGTAAGCCACTGGAAGGAAAGTTTCCCTTAGAGAATTCTGCTGTTATGTATGCGTCTACGGTATACATCATCTAGAAGAATAAGGAGTCTTCGTTATGTTTCCTTTCGCCTGAACAACTCATCGTGCTTTCTGAACCTCAAGTGAAAGTAAAAAAAATGAACAGATATTTCTTGCCACACAACTCTGCACAACGAGACTATACAGAGATATTTTCTTATCAGAATGGAGGAAAATTCTTGCTTTTACTCACCGAGAAAATCGGTAATTCGTGTCTTCGCGTATGATGAACGAGTACCACGAGCAAAGGATCCAATAGCTTTGCTGTAAAGGTGTTGGCTTTCTCTCACACATTTATTTTCTATAAAAAAATAAGGTGGAGAAACATTTCTTTATGTGGGTATGTATGTGTGTGAAAGGTGTAGACTTCATTTACCCTTTCCACCGTCACTAACTCACATCCCTTGTCTTGCCTATTCATTCAGCTTTCTATCTTGACAGTCACCTTTCTGGAAATTGAAATGTTATTAGTTGAATGACTTTTTGGAGAAAGGTGATAATGGTGAATGAAGATGTAACGACGTATGTATAAAATCTATATAAAGTGTGAGAAGGTGGTGATAGCAAAGAGTTTGTTTTCTATTGAATTTACTTAAAACTTGGCAAGCCTTGTGAATAGCTGAAGCACAGAATTTTGTCTCAGTCTTGGCATGAGATGGACAGGTTGTGTTCAATCTACAATAAAAAGAAAGCATTTCTTCATGGAATTTTCTTGTTACATATAAGACGAGTGGGTGAGGTTGAGTCACCAATGAATTTTCAAACAAATCTGATAACGTGGGTTGCAATGATAGATTGGGGAAAATTACCCTTAGGTTTAATCTTTTGTGTGGGTGAAAGACCATTCAATTTTGGATAATACGAAAGGAAATCTTTGGGAGAAAGCTTTAGCGTTGCTAGACAAGAGGTGACGAGGAAGAGTACTTATTTAGTACCGAGATACGGTGTACCTTCGTCATACATCACGGGTGAATAATATCCTAAGACTAGGATCAAGTCTTGCGAGCTTTTGATTTACTTTCTTGGGAGACTTTCTCTCTGTTATCTCGAACACTGGGAGGGTGTGATGGGAGGATGGAAAAAGAATTATTAATGGGATAGACAATTAATAAAAAAAGTTAGGAGAGTGTTATATACATATATAGTCTACTTATATAGTTGATCGTATGTCAAATCACATTTCATACAGAAATGGCAGACTCCATATGTCTTTCAGTTTCAGATTAATGAACTTTCTTAGGAGGGCTTTTGTGGAGTAGAATAAAGTCCGTGAGAAAGTCGTAATTTCCTTTCTCTTCATCGGGGAATAAAGTGGGCGAGTTGGTGGGATAAGTAAACTACAATTCTTCCAAAGAGATGGATTTAGAACGTAATCTGTGATAGAAATAATCTCTTCTGATTATATTTCCATCATCACACAGCCTGAAGTAACTAATTAAATCTCGACGGATTTGGAACAGACACTTAAAACAGAGTTTCTTGAGTTTTGAAGATATTTGAAACTCAAGTGTGCTTCATCTTCACTCTTTTGAGTAAAATACTGAGTAGGGTCATGTAATCTCCCCATTTTATGAATTCTTCTCATGCAACTGCAGATAAGAAAAATGCAGTTCCCTTGTCTGAACATTTTAAAGGAATCTCTGTCTATTATGTGTTTTATGTAGCACTTGACCTGTCTTCTGGAGCAATATTTGGAGCCTTTGAGACACGAGAATTTTCTATCTGCAACGGAAATGATGGCAATATTTGGGAACATTAGGGAAATGGTTTCGGTTCAAAGGAGATTTCTCCGTAGCCTGGAAGGAGCCTTGGAAGGCAGCACTCACATTGAATCAATAAACCACCCATCCGAATTCAAAGTAATAAAAGACGATTGAACTCCTATCATATATTTTACCTTTAGCAACTTTTTAAAGAATGTTAAAGTACATATATACTTGATACTTGGAGATCTCGTTTGCATGTTTTTGAAGTGATATGGATTGTAATATTGAATCGTTATAAAGTGCTACTTGGCATGTAATTGAATTGATGGACATCTTTCTGATCTTTTACAGACAATTTTACTCAACGTAGCCGCAGCGTTCCTTAGTTTTGCAGATCATTTCAAGTTGTACTCGTCGTTTTGCGCATCTCACTCGAAAGCTCAAAAATTGCTTCACCCTATCGAGGGTAATCAAGCTCTTCAACAGTTCCTCGCCGCAAGAAATCCAAAGCAGCAGCATTCAAATACACTTGAGTCGTACTTGATTAAACCTATCCAAAGGATTTTAAGGTATCCTTTGCTTCTCCAACAAATTCGAAACCTGTGCGACACGAACTCGGAAGAGTACAGAACATTAGTGGGTGAGTCAACGTGGTTTCTCTTTCTTATGAAATGCATGAGATGGTTTAATCCAATTTCCTTCCGAAGAAATCCCACACAATCATATAGAGTTACCACTGAACCAAACCGTAGTTTGTCACGCTCAACTATGTACAAGAGTGTTATGGTTTGTGTTTGGTATTAATGCGATTGACGATTGAAACAGGACTCGTTCAGACTCTCACTTAGCTTATTTGAATTACTTATCACGTCCAGGACATTCAGAAGTACAAGTACCTAGGGAGCTTTGTTGCTAGCTGTTCTCTCGATTAAATTAAAGTGGTGTGGTTGGTGTTTGGCAAACCTACACACATTTGGTAGAGCGATTATCTAAGCCTTGATATCCCACTGAATTATTGTGGTTGATGGTCAACTGGGACTAGCTCGTAAAATTGCTATTTGTTCTGTGTCCTTTTAGACTCCCTGCAGTGTATGGAACGGGTGGCAGAACACATAAATGAAATGCAGAGAATCCATGAGGAGTACGGTGCTATATTTGAACATCTTCAGAGGCAACATCAGAAGGCCTCAAAAACTCCTATTGATCTCAGTCCAGGAGATTTACTTCATTATGGAGGCGTCGAATGGCTCAATATTGCAGACTTCTTGGGGAAAATCAAAAAAGGACTTGAATTACACGCGATGTGTTTTGTGTTCCGAACTGCAGTCGTTTTCCTTTGCAAAGAAAGGCTTCGACATAAAAAGAAACTGATGGTACGATTTAAATAATGAAAGCATATTATACTTTCCGTTCAAAATTGGAAGGAAAGTTGAGATGAAATAAGAAATTCTATTTCCAAACTTTATCTCAACTTCCACGTGAGTTATGAGGATTCTTGTTTTTCAATTTCGATCTTCAATTGTACTTTTATAGAGTTCAACTTCCAAGATATCGGACAAATCGGAGGTTGAAATAATACGATATCAAGTTTTGATTCCCGTATCGGAAGTGCAAGTGAGGCAAGTCGGGGATCCCAAAGATATGGATTCCAACGGGCCCAACTACTCATGGGAGTTGACTCATCTTCGTAGTTCAGCTCCCAGAAGGACGGAAAAGACATACCTGCTATCCAATTCAACAGCGGAGTTCCGGAACGTATTTCTCCGTAATATACGACAAATCATAAGGGAAAGTGTTCGAAACATGAGCTTGCCTCCGAGACTTCCTGACGGAACCGGAGGAGGAGGAGGTGAAGACGGAACAAATGGACATGGCAGTTCTTCCGGATCACATTATGCTACTCCTGAGGGACATGAGTACTCTGAGACCCAACAACAACGACCTCAATATCATAGAGGACACGGACAAGCTCATACTTTAGGTATGTTCATGTCGTCGTTGCGCCTAGAATTTGTGATGTAATGCAATTTGTCTCTGTTACATTTAGGACGGAAACGTCCGCCTAAACCTCCTCAGAGGCATTCAGCTGGAAATCTCGAGATGGGTCCTGCGAGTGCCCGATTGAAACATCAGGACAGTACAGATTCTAACTCTGGCTTTAGGGGACGAAGCAAAACCATGAGTGAAGCTGCAAACAATGCTCCAGGAGGAACAGATCCAGAAGATGGATCGCAGCAACAATCAGGACATCATCATCATCATCTCCGTGAGGTTTCTAGTGGTGGAAGTGCTACAATGCCCAGAGCTAAAGGAATCTTAGGAAATACTCCAAATCATTTAACGCTCAGCACAACCTCAACTCTCTCTGCTGGAAGCACCGGTTCAGCTGCAAAGCTCATCCAATCTTCAGCCACACCTGGTCGGAATATTCCACTCCCACCTCAAGCTATGCCCGAACCAAGTGAGATCCATTTCCATGAGAGACTGAAAAGGATGACTGGCCATCAATTTAAGGAACAACTCTTGTGATATGTATCTCTCCATTTGTTACTTTTCCAGGCTCACCCGTGTGGAAACCCCGTGATGGAGGTGGCTTTGAATCTTCTACTCTTCCAAGGAAATCAGATCAGTCTTCGGAACCGCAACCAAGCACTTCAGCAGCGGCTGCAAGTCAAGCAGTAGCTTCCTCTTCCAAAACACCTCCTCCAACAAAAGCAGACACTTTACCAAGACAGCCTCGTTGATTTCTCACTGATTAAATCTCAAGAGTATTCAGTATTCTCACAGTCAACCTGCGTATTAATAGTCTTTAATATATAATCAGTACCCTAAGCACCACATTTTAGATCTTAAGATTATTACTACTAATTTATTATCACCCCCACATTTTAGACTTATCATCAATCAAACTCATACTCACTCAAACTCAATTTCACTATAGATTCAATATTCAAGTCTCAAAATAGAGTTAAGGGTACATAGTTACTCCCGTATTGTTAATTGCTCTTTCTGTAGACTGTTTGGTATGTTCCATTGTGTGAATTGAAGCTGGAATTGTAAAATTACAAAAAGAAATCAATGCAACATGAACACCACGCGATGCTGTGGGGTGGGGTGGAATGCGCAGCGAAGATTAACCGTAAGGGAAAAGTCATCAGTCTTTAGTTAGTGGTATGGATTAAGTTAAAGTGTTTTATTTCGTTTGAAAGTGTACAATTACGGGTAATTCTAAGTAATAACTAGTTAGTTGTACGTACCACAGTAAAGAAGAATTAAGATATTCATGTAACACTAAAACACGTTTTTTATACTGGCAACTTCTATGCTACATACACTACAAGGTTCACACGGAATGATATGCGATGTATTAAGACTAAGTATATTATGCGTAGTTTTTACTCAAGGAAGTAGACTCATATATATGTAGGAGGATTAAAGTATTTTATATCGTTCCACATTTACCAGAAAATTTCCTGGATACACGATAAATGTGTGGCGTAGGTAATTGAGAAGTTAGACAGTTGCCAAAATTGCTCACATCTCCATGTATTATGTCGCCAAAGGATAGTGTTTGACTACATACTACACGACTGAGATTAAGGCTTGCTTTGCCCTTTCAATGGTTTCTTCCTCTAAAAGAGATTCGTACCCACTACTAAAAACACTGTTAATAGTAAGCTTTACCTCATAAAAGTGAACTTGTTAAATTGCTTGAACCTCGCATTCCACAAGAAAAAGTTAGGAGTAAAACCGTATTGATCCGAAACTGACACGACAAGCCAACAGCCAACTTTTAAGCTCAAATCCACGCAAAAAGGAATGTGAATGTTTTACTACTCGCTCCTTCTTGCATGGCTCCACATAACTTCAAAGACTTTGTTCGATATAAACCCTAATGAGTTTTCGTGTCAGCTTATAACTTTCTGAAGTATGGGATATTCTGTAGTAATTTGAAAAATGTCTAAATGTCTGCGGTGGGCAACGAACCGGTTGTGATGAATAAAAATGCAACTCTACGTAATTAGCATTTGATACGGACAAAACAAACGTAGCAGAACTTGAAATAATTACCTAATTATTGTATACTTTAATATAAGTAGGAGTACCTAGGAAAGAAACAAATCTCGGGGAAGGTTAAAGATTTAATTAAGGTATGTAAGGTTTGATGAACATATTGCATCACAGTGTGTTTTAACAGGAGGAAATATTAAGGTGGATTAAATTCAACTCTATATGTATTCCTATTCCAGAGTCACTTATTGCACTTCAAGTTGCACTGGGTTAAAAATAATTTTATCCACGTACAATAGTACATAGTTCATCAGAAGGTAATAGGTCACTACTACAAGGGGTGAAAGCATTAACCGGAAGAGAAAGTCGGAAACTAAAAGCTGCATGAAACTTTGAGAACTATTCCAGATTGAAATGTAGTATATTACCAATGTGTATAAAAACCGCATGTGAATTGTAAATTGTACCGCATACCTGTATGCATTAAAACTGCACAGAAGTACACACACATTATTACTTATAACTTCCAACTACACCCCGCAACTTAAACTGAACTATTGACTATTTGACTTACCCCGTATTCTCTCACACTTTTGAAGAAGATTCCAAAAGTATTAGGTTGAAGATATTAATGTACCAAATCCGATGAAACGATAATCAACTAGATGAAAAAAGGATATTACTGAAAATGTTACACACAGAGAATTGTTAGAGATTCACACAACACACGTTATTAAATTGCAAGTGCATGGATGACTTAAATTATTATTCCTAAGGCTTTGTGTGGTTGTGAAGAGATGAAGAAGCAGTTACTATAAATGTTAAACGGTGATTGTTGATGCTGATATTAATGCGATGGAGTGTGTATGTTGTACACAGTTACGTAATAAATGATGGAAATGATCTAAAAGTACAGGATTGATTTTTTATTTCATTTTCACTGCATTGTTGAAAGAGAAAGAAGTGTTTATACAGAACAATAAATACGCATTCAGTATTGAGACAGTTTTCGAGACAGGTGAAAGACTGAAAAGTGTGAAGATGACCAAGTACAAAAATATATTGTGAACTGTGGATGTTATCTCACTTTACGGAAAGACTGGAGAAGATTCTTAAGTAGAAAGTCTTCTATAATTGGGAAGTTTATCCGTGGTAAGCAACTGGTCCGTGAGCGTATCCGAGAGGAGCAGCAGCGACCTTGGCGACTGGGGCAGCATAGCCGAATGGACCAGCAGCGACCTTAGCGACTGGAGCAGCATAGGCGAGTGGAGCAGCAGCCTTAAGGACTGGAGCAGCGACGGCAGCCTTGGTCACTTGTGGGGCAGATCGCTCAACAACAGCGTTGAAACCGTGAACATCATCGGCGGTATAGGTGACAGTTCGGACAGCGCCGTCGGGTTCCACAAGGGAGTATTGACCTTGAACAGCATCTCCATTTCGGGATTCTTGGTGTCCTTTGGCATCTCCGGTTAAACCTAAACAGTCCAAAAACAAAAGTGTCGTACTAAACTCCCCTCACCTAAAGAGTCCAAAAACAATTAAAAGTTTACCGTCTTGGACGGAGTATCCGTAGGAGTATTGTGGGTTGTAGTCGAAGTCCTCGGCAACAGCGACGGCTGTATGGGAATTGTATTATTGTATAATGAAGAGTTGTTCGGACTTAATGTAATCTCATCTTACCCTTGGCGACTGGGGCAGCGTAGGCGAGTGGGGAAGCGACCTTAGCGACAGCTGGGGCAGCGTAGGCGACTGGGGCAGCAGCGTATCCGACTGGGCCGGCAGCGTATCCGAGTGGACCGGCAGCATATCCGACTGGGCCAACTCTGCCAGCGCTGGCAACAGCGGCGAAGGCGAGGACAACGGCGACCTGTAAATCCGAACCGAAATCGTATTAACTGAACCGTTAACACTAGGGAACTGATAACCAATGAGTTAATCACTTAAAGCACCTTAGCGATCATAGTGAATGATTGGTGGGAGTAGGTAAGTTGTTCCAAGAGGAAAGATGACTGATTTGTGTGATGAACGGTGGTTCAAGCGTTTGCTTTTATACTTAAGTTTGTGTTGGGTCAATCGGAATTTTGGTAACCTCCCTTCCTTGTAACAGCATGGAAGTTTATTGTCATAATTAGTCTACACACCACCGCTTGATGATAACCTCCCTTTTGTTTGAAGTGAGTGTGTAGTCCAAAAGACTTTGAACATTAACGGTCTCCATAAGAAGATATGCAAATATTCTAACGTATAAACGTACGATTCAAAAAGCCTTGTCAAATGTCTTAAGCCATCCATTGAAGCTATTAATATTGGCTGTGTATTACTTAATAAAGTAAGTTAGCAGGGTTGAATAGAGGAGGGTAGCACAAAAGGTTTAATACATGATTACATATTAGGTATCTTATACAATTTGTAGATGATTTAAAGAGATTACAGAGACTTTATTGATGGGAAGTATTGACTAATATTAGAAGGTGGGATTTGGGATGTGGGACTGTGTGTGTTAGAATTACTGGATGCGTCTCAATGGTAAAGTAAAATGCAAACGAATTGTGAAGTAATCAAATGTAACTAAATGTCCATCTATTCTTTAGTTGTAATCAAAACTTCAAACCTTCATTCATGTTTATAAAATAGACATATCGAATTCAATCATAAAAGAACTCTTTCTGAATACTAAATATCTGTGGACTTAATGGGTTCTCTGGTGATATGAAGGATCATTTCACGCGTCTTGAGAGGCCGAATGTTGTTGGATGTGGGTGTGTATGGGCTTCCGATTTAAAAGGCTTCTGACAATGACACAAAAAGCACAATTTTGCACATTATTTAGATTGACTAAAATGAGGACTTCAAAATAAAAAATCTGAGTTGATTATGTGCTAATTTTAAGCTCATATTTTGAGATTTATGTTTTCGTATTTGTGTGCAAGAATTCAGTAAGCATTACGTTCGGTTTAAGAATTGATTGCAAGAATGGCAGCAAATGAGATTGGTGGATGATCTGCAACAAAGTAATAAAGTGATAAAGTAGAATTAATACATTTCTTATTTTACGATGTGCGCTGGAATTAAAATTTGAAGTAGATTTTACTAAACCAGAATCTTTCTATCTTTGCATTTGTATTTTTTAATCACAAGGTAAACGAAATTGTCTGTATCTTGTTTGTCTTCAGTAAAACGCGCAGCCATAACCTTCTAAAACACACGCAGGACTGATTGTGATGCTCAAGCACAAATGCATCACAAACTTCGTGATACGTAAATTTTCGTGTAGGTTTACGTGATTTCTAAGTCGTCTAGCGTATTAGACAAAGCGCTACAAAGTAACAATCAGAGTCTGATTTAGTACCCTTGATTTTTTTGGAAAATAGAATATCATTCTTCTCTGGTTGATTGAGTTCCTTTCAAACTTGCACACAGCTTAGGTTTTGAAAGGTTGTCACTTTTAATTGAATTATTTTGTCTTCCTTGTGTAACATAAGGAGTTCATCAGCACAGAAAGAGATTGGAAACAATACATTGTTATAATTTAATTAGTTTCAGTATTATATTGATTTAAAGTAGTTTAAAAATAACTATTTTCTCATCATTCAATTTACTCATTGTAAGATTTAATTTTCGACATTATGGAATATGGAATCATCACCAAGTTGAAAAGTTTCTTGAGGGTTGGGCGTGCATGAATACTCATAGACACAGACTATACGGTCGACTCTCAACTTGTGTGTATCGAAATCGATTGTATTGACAATGAGTTGCATTATGAGTTGCACCACTTCATTTATTGATGGAAAGAGCACGACACGCTGCAAGGAGTGCTGAGCAGATTGTTGCAGAAATAAAGACAGTGTGCAACAATCAGCAATTGATATCTTGGTGGAGTTTATATGCACTTCTTTTAATGTCCGCCTCACCTTCTCCCGTCCTATATTTTATCCACAATTATTATGTAATCGCTTCAACCATGCACTTTTACTACTCGTGTTGATTAGACTGACAAAAAAAGTTGTATCAGAATCTTTTACTGCAAGCTACAATCGTACCTTAGGGCGGTCTCGGTTAATCGTGTCTCGTCTAACAGTATTTGATTTACCAAGTCCATCATTTCGATTTTTAAGCTGATCGATAATCTTCATTCATTTTTATAATTTGCATTGCAATTGCACTATTGCCACACACAATGCTACTTGACTTGTTGTCATCATTGCACTGAATCTAATAAATCATCTTAAAAAATATACAATTAATGGTTTTGCTCAATTATATTCGAATAATTATTCAAAATCTTGTCTGACTGGTGAATTGTGGTTCGCATGAACGAGCACCGGCACATATTATTTCCACTTGTTATCCTGAAGCAAGTGAGTATTAAGTGCCATTTGTGATTTCCATATTCTTAGTAAAGACAATAAGCAAGTAATTATAATACTATATTGTGGTGTGACTGGTCTACCTTGACTTATAAGCACCAAACTTGGTTTCTTTGCATACAATTAGTTTATTTTATTACTTCAATATATTTATTGGAGATTACAGACGATCTTGTCCGAAAAAGTTTTCATTCATAATAGCGGAGTCCATAGATAACTCAGGGATGATGTTTTCGTATATTCCTTATTAAGCTTTAGTTGTGGAAGGAGGCAGAAATGCGCTTGAAAACAGTTCCTTTTGGAAGTCATATCTTTGAGTGTCAAGTCAGAGTGAAAAATAATATATTGCGTTATTGTTGACATTGTTAAGTAGCATATACATTGCTTCATGGTAATTTCTAGCTCGTAAAATTCGACGAATACGCATTTATTTGTTACGTGACAAATGATGTGTGTTACTTTGGATGAACTAGTGCACTTGATTTCATATAATCAGCAGAGGTGCACGCGTTGCTCTGATTTTGACATTTGTGAGTTAAGGTGAGCAGCGAAATGACAAGTAGATCTGTTAAAACTATAGTGACTAGACAGGAGTCCACTACATATATATCAATAGGTTTAAAGCAAAAAAATCGACCAAATGAATCAATGAATGCAATTTCATGCAGTGGAAATTAGTTCATAAGACAAGAGCAAACTTGAGTAATCTCTAATTGGGGACCTTCATTTCATCGGTACTCGAGAAGAATGAGCCACAATGGGATTTAGAAAATGAACAGTATCCTTATTTATGGCATCAACTACACTTTTTCTGTTAAGAAAACTGCCACTTGGGTATTAAAGCAGCACGATAGCAGGTTGACACCTTAATTAAAATTTAAAATACAAGGCGACTAAAGAGAATATTTTAGGGTAAAAAAATATAATGGTTGGTGAGATTGTCTGGAACTCACCACAAATGATTTGAAATGATATACTCGGAGAAGAATTTGTAGTTCACATTCAGTTGAGAGCTAATCAAGTAGAAAAATATTATTTCCATTCTTGGTTGAGAGGAGACAAAAGGGACATGAATAGTTTTTAAAGGTTGGATGAAAGGTGACAGAGGTTCTTGTTCATTTAAGGAGATCCCTGCAGAGAGCATGGGTAATTGCTTGCGTAATCTGTCTTCTAAATAAGCTCTGACCCATATAAAGTGTTTGTCCACTAAAGTCTCATTATTTCCTCTGGTCACTGACAGAGACAGTTGCTAAAAATCTGGGTTTATTAAACGCATTGATTCAGCTTCATTCAAATGGTACATATCTAATTACCAACGAGAGAATTACAATTTACTTTTCATGGCCAACGAACTTAATCTGAATTTCATCTTATTCAAAAGAATCTACAATCTTTAACGGTTCCTAAACTGGAGTTTTTTAACATCCAATCGCACAGGCAGCTTATGTCCTTTCCTGTGGCACGTGCCATATTTAATAAGATTGTATTTATTGATAATTCATTCTTCTTATTATGTAAGAGCAATTTATTCACATAACGCTTAAGTATATGGCAGCGTGACGGAGAGATGCGACCTCTACTAATGTCGAAGGGAGGTCACACATCCATTACATCTAAACAGTCAATAACAATTAAATCATGTTTAGTAAAACTCCAATTGAACACATGAAAACAACACATGACCTTCTTTGTCACAGCAAGGAACTAGAAAAAGTGTTCGAATGTAAAGGGAATTGAAGTCCAAGATTACACAATGTCTACACCAGAACAAAACCTGTGACACTGTAATAAAAAGTCTACATCCCTGGATCAGTGACATTGATTGTCTGATGATATGCATTGTTTTTGTTCATTGATCATTGATCAATGACCATACAACAATTGACAGGAGTGGGACGGAAGACAAAATGCCTTCTTCCTTCAATGGAAGATTGGCTCACGTATTTAGAATTAAGTGCCTAATGAACATTCTAGTCCACAGACTTTACAATGAATAAGTCTTGGACAATTTCATTGAAACTCACAGACTTGGTTTATTACTTTTATCAAGGCCCAAATATATTGTTAATCGAGGGATTCATTTGCTTGTAATGTTGTAATTTATGCAGGCATCCTTGTTTTGTCTGTGTGAGCTTCTTCATTTTTAAATTGAGCATCTTCTTCCTTCATCGAACTAAATGACTCCTAATAGTAGGTTTTGCTTCTAACAACTAATGGAAGTTGTTGGAAATACTAAAAGAATTGATTGTGAATTATTATGAGAAGATGTACAACAATAATTAGGGATTTTTCATTGAATCAGCGATGCATTCAGGGACATCAGATAGCCTATTATTGCATGGTGATGATGGTATTGCAGCCTAATGTGTAATTGTATTGTAAGTAGGATCGCTGTGGCTCACGTTTCCTCGCAAGCCATTACTTAAACTTACTTTTTTGAAAACTTATTTTTATGGTACATCGTAAAATTCCAAATTAGTCTAAATGTTAAATGGGTGAGTTTTAATGTGTCAAGTTCATTCATTTCAGATGCAGCAAAAGCAATTGAATCCCTGAAGAGCGTGTAGGGTCATCATGCAGTGCCAAGTGCGTAATCAAATCTACTTGACTGTGTCAGCACTCACGCAACATTTCATTTCTTGATCTGTCACAGAAATCATGAGTTGATATCCAGCTCAGTAGTGTAGCATTGCATAACCTCACGCAACCAGAGGAGACGTGTGTTTGATTTATGGAAGATCCTTCTCTTACTTGAACATTTTAGAATTACAGAATCCTTAATCTAGTAATGAACACCACAAAAGGACTATTTAATGAGGGAAATTATCACAATTAGACCCATCCCTGTTAGTTTAGGAAATATTTCATGAGAGGATTTTGCATAACCTTATCTGTTTACTTACCTGTAAACTTGGTTATGTGTTTTTGGGTGTCAAAGTCAAAGACTCTATTTGTGTATTCACTTGTTTGTGCAGGTTGCATGGGAATTAAAATTCACCTACAACAATAATTATTGAGTAGTGGAAAATTAAAAATGATTATATGGCGAGGTTGACTAAAAGTGCCATAATTTATCTTATTCGCCTTCATTGAACACAAGTAGCCACAACAAAAAGTGTGAACACGACTAATTCTTTACTGCGGTTGTTCCATAAACGATTCAATAATTATTGATAATTGCACCTGAATTTTAATTGATCTTCCCATCCTCCCATATATTACAGTTTTCTTCTGCATTTAAAGTGATTGAATCGTACGATGTCTTCATGCGTAAATGCTTAGAATACACGCTTTTGGTGATTAGCTCCCAGCTGTGATTTCCTCGTAGCTCATTATCAATTATATTGCTTTTAGGTAAAGGTAAGCACGTTGCACTTCACATTGCCAAAAAAACCACATCTCTGATGATTGCTCTGCATTCGTACAGTGGCCTTCTTTCGTACCATTTTGCTCGAATTTTCTTTAAATCATTAATTAACTTAATTGTTCACAATGTTATCCACTTGACTGATGTATAATTTTTACATACACATTTCTACATTTAATTTTATATTCATTACACGTTGGGAGTGGAATTGGAAAATGATTTTAATATGAATACTAATAGCCTAGACGCTAAGTTGCGAAATCTATTGATAGTGGATTATCACCATCATCGTGCCCTTCTGATCCTGTCATCCTCTCCTGGCCTGTTACTTGTATAATTTTTATTTGCAAATTCAAGTTGTAAAATGGAAGTATCCTATATAGTGTCATTGTATCTTTGTGGTAATTACGAATTGTCAACTAAGGCTTTCAGCAGTCCACACCTATTTCCATTGTTGTTGTACCGCTATATATGCTAAGTTGGTTCTTGTTGCCGTAATCTGTCTGGAGTCCATTAACTTACTCAACCACACTTGTTGCTTGTTCTTCATCTGAGAGTATCATAACTATAACTCACTTTCATTTGTTTTAAATAATCTCCTACCCTCATCATCATAGTCATCATCCTCATTAATAATTCCTCCTGATGGACAATGCAAATTGCAAAGTCAATAGGGATTGGGATTTCATTCATGCACTATCACTTTGTCTTCAGTCATATCAATCAATCTTTTCGAATGCATACACCTTCAAATGACTAAAGCATTGACCTATTATTCGAATAGTTTGGTCAGCAAGGAATAATTATTCCCAATTGATCCAATAGATAATCTGAGGCAATGCAATTCTTTATGTTGTGTAGGCCTATTTATCGTCTTCATTGTTCCACTCGTACACAAGTTAGCCTTTATAGGAATCTAATTAGAATTGGGTAAACTACTAACTACTACTAATATCCATATCCTCCCCATTGGAGGTGATGGCTAGAGGCTACCTTGTCCAATTTCTTATTCAAAATCTAGTAAACAAGTGCATGCGTAATGAGAAAATATTTTCTAAACCAAAATTTTCAACCTTTCGTGAACACCCTTACGAAACAGTTTCAATTTCAATTTATTATATTAAGTGGGATTATATTTATTTATACTTAAGTATTTTAAAATATTTTAGTGTGAAAGTAAAAACGAATAAATCACGTTGTAACCATTGCAGATAGCATACGAATGAAATAAAGTAAAATTCAAGATCAAGAACCACTGAACGATGGACGAAATAATGAATGGAAGATTTAAAAAATGCAAACGTAGCCAACCAATCCTTTTAATAGCTCTTGACTACACACAAGTAAACTACCAACTGGCATCATTATTCTGGGGTGATCATGAAAATGCAAGTAAAAATCTCTTTGAGATACACGCTTGATTCGCAGTTTAATTGCGCATACATTGTTAAAGTGAATTTGAATAAAAGCATTCTTTAAAATAATTGAATAAATGAACGTGTTAAAGGCTAATCCTACACAGACTAAACGCTCTGATTTATTGAGGTTTTGTGCAGGTAATCATGACCATCTAAAGTAAAGGTTCAGTTACTTTAAATGTGGAAACGAAAATCCTTCCTGACTTTATAAACTAAAGTGCTCCTTGTTTGTATTTCAATCCACAATTGAACGGACGAAGTTGTAAAAAACACATAATTATTTGATTAGGATGCATCAGACAGGTAAATAATTGAAGTTCGCAAGGAATATGGAAGTTTAATCCTTGCCTTGTGGCGAAAAAGGACAAAGAGCGTCCCTGCTTTGTTGATGGGCAAGGTACGCGAATTCGCATTCTCATGAATCTGTTTATGTGGGATACTTTGTTGTATCTCCCATTATCTTATTGCTACGTATGGAAATTGCCTTCGCGTTGATTCCACAGATTCGATGCCGTAATAAATGATGCCTTTACTTGTACCAAGGGATGGGAATGTAACAAGGTAACTTACTAAAGTGATTGTAAATGCAAATGTGGACGACTGATACGGCGAACGGATAGGGTGGAGATGTGGTGGTTGTACATGAGATGAAGCGTCGTTTGGCAAGTTCCCTTAGAGGATCCACCTTGGAGTGTCAATCCACCTATAAATACGGTCGGATCTCTTACATGGATCATCATTCAAGTGCTCACTCACCTCTTGTGAACAACAATCAGTCTATCAATCGGTCTTGGAGTTGACTCCCGTGTCCCCAACAACATCAAAATGATCAAGGTAGGGTCTATAAATCTTTATAGCCTGCAAAATTCGGAGCCTGAAACTCCTTAGCCTTACTCGTTCTAACTTAACTTGTCTACTGCAGGCTATCGCTCTTTTCGCCCTCGTCGGAGTGGCTGCCGCTGGAGTCGTCCCAGCTGCTGTCGGATACGCTGCTGCCCCAGTTGCCTATGCTGCCCCAGCCTACGCTAAGGTCGCTGCTCCAGTCGCCTATGCTGCCCCAGTCGCCAAGGGTAAGATGAGATTCCCACGGTCTTTCCCGAATCCTTGTGCTCATACATCTTTAATTTTGCTCCTGCAGCCGTCGCTGTTTCCCCAGAGCCATACGACCCACACCCACAATACAACTACGGATACTCTGTCCAAGACGGTTTGACCGGTGACTCCAAGACTGCCTCCGAGACCCGAGATGGAGATGTTGTCCAAGGACAATACTCCCTTGTCGAACCCGACGGTGCTGTCCGAACTGTCACCTACACCGCTGACCCAGTTCACGGATTCAACGCTGTTGTCGACCGATCTGCCCCAGCTGTCACCAAGGCTGTTGTCGCTGCCCCAGCCATCGCTAAGGTCCATGCCCCACTTGCCTATGCTGCCCCAGCTGTCGCCAAGGTCCACGCTCCAGTCGCTTATGCCGCCCACGCTGCCCCCATCGGATACGCCGCTGGACCAGCTGTCTACCACCACTAAATAGCCAAATAGCGATGCAAGGATAACAAGCAACAGATTTTTAATCCAATATCTTATTTTATTTATTGCCCCATCATCAGTCCTTCCAAAATCTGTTCTTTGTCTTTCTCTTCTCTGTCTATTGCTCAAATCTGAACTTGTGACCCTTGGCTTTGTCCACAAAGCTTAAGGTTTACAAGTCTCAGGCTACCCCGCAATTACCCACTCTATTCACTTCTCCCAACTAAACTGTATTTATTACTGAGTCTTTCTCGTCAGCCCCTTGCAGCGCAAAGGGTACCAACAGTCTGAGTTTGAGACTGGTGACACATCTTCTATCCGAACCTGTCGTCCCATTTCTCCCTTCAATCCGTTCTTTGTCTGAAATTCAATAAAAGAGTATTCAGTGAAAAGTATTTTAAATCCCTTGTTGAGTCTCAATTGCATTTTCATCCCAGACGCCAGCAGCAGTTACGTAAAGTATCGCAAAAACATCAGAGATTTTAACACTTTCAAAAACTACCTGCTTATTAAAAGTTATGAGTTCGCAGAACTAATTAACCATTCCCATTTAAACTTTACACCCATGAAACTTGTTTAAGTACCAATTTTGGAGTTCCGCCTGTAATTGCTCACGATTTCAAAGGAACTGAACCTATCCTGTAATACATCAGGTGGACGCGTAAATATTTGAAATCCTAATTATTAATTGTATCGTTCATGCACTTCATTCTTGAGTGAAGTTCAGTTCAGTGTAGTCTGAAGTCTGCAATCAAACCTCTCCATCACACATTCAGAAAAGTAAAAGTTTAGAAGCAGATCGTGCGAAAATATCGTAGTAAATCATGGTCACTCTTGACCGTTATTGCAGGGATCTGATGCAATTTTATTAACATGGACATTACAGCATTATAATGAAAGGTTGGGTGGATATTTTGTAACAAGACCTGCGAGATATTCATCCATCAAATTAAACTCACTCAGCCAATCGAAATAGGAAATCATCCACAAGTTTCTTCAGGCCAATGATTTCTTTAATTAATACATACCAATGCACTCCTTCACGTAGTCGCTTTATGAGCTTATAGAGTTCTAGACAAGTACATAAATGTGTTGTTTGTGTTATCTGAAAAAATCAAAGATGCAATTAATTACAAGTGTTGTGGGAGGTTAGTTGAATCTACAAATATCATAACCCCTTATATTATAATATTTCACTAAGCCCGACTAAAGAATTATAACCAAAGTCTTAGAGTAATTCATTTGGTAGGAGTATAAAATAAGCAACGTGTAAATAACAAAAAATATGCACATGAAATTCATGACTGTTTTTTTATTACATTGCAATTGACTGATATATGGGTTTAATTAAAGTAAACACATGAAGCTATATTTTTGGCAGTAAAGGTGTTAAAGAAGACTTTTGTATGCCCATTACCAGAAAACTATCAATTAGAAAGGAAGAAAGTAATTTATTATTATTGAATTACATTTAAGAGTGGATTTTAGTAGTTTACGTACAACGTACGAAATGAGATGCAACAAAGGGAGAATGTTATAAATTGTACGTGCATTAATTACTCTATAGATAAACTAGTGCAAAAAATATATGTGCGTGATAGGCTTGAGAGATGCAATCATAATTTATGTATTGTAGCTTCTATTAAATGCATTGTATTTAAATTGAAGAAAGATTAACGAACCATGACCACGATACTAATAAGTTCCCCCTGTATTTTTGATAGTTTTTGCACTGAATCTCAATTGTCTGTTACTGAGAGAGTTAATGTTATAAACTTTCGTTTATATTTGGTTACTTAAAATTATATTTGAACAAACTAATTTTGATTAAGTATTCTAAACACACCCACGCATACTTATAGATTACAAAAATCTTTAAATCACTAATACTTCGGATAAGACAGTTTAAATTACTGAGGCAATTAATCTATCATCAAATCCCATAAATTGTTTCCTTTATTGGGTTATTTATTATTCTGAATTTCATGAGCTATTCGCACGTATGCGTAAGTTTCAAAAATGATGAAAGCATAAAAAGAGAAATGCCTTTTAATTTATTGCAATATAGTCCACTGATAATAATTGTGCCCCTTTGAATAGTTTTTAAATATTACCCTTAAAGAAATATTTAAAAATTGGAAAAAATGTATTTAGGCTCTGTGCCATTTTATGCCTGAAGAGGAAGACATCCTAAAGGCTATCCTTACTAGAGCATCATTATCACAGAGAGGAATCACGATGCTCCCAAAATGAACATCTTCACGGTATAATTCCATACGATTCGGTGACCAGACTGCCACTTTGGCATGATTACCATCAAAACAAAGACATCAAGAAGGATGTCTTGGGACTGATAGAGTAGTTTGTGTTTGAGATGACTGACGCATCGCGTGAAAACACACAGAAATAACTTAAATGATATAGTAAATAGTTGAATTAGTTCCGAAGACCAAATCTTACCCTGAGTTTAAATCATTCTAACACTTTTGCTTTCATGTATACTTTGAATGAATCCTTTTAATATTCTTCACATGTATTAAGTTGCAGTATGTTACTATACCGTGTCAAAGAAAAGTTGAGTCGGTCGTCGGTCAGTAACTCAGTAGTAAGTTGTATTTCAAACGCGAAGTTGTGTTCACGCCACATGATAATGTATGCGGGTGTGGATTAAGAAGTGCAATGTGGTAAATGCCGTAATTATTGTTATCAATGCAATGAACTCTTTTAATTTAAAATTCAGTGTAGGATAGAAGACACCTTTATGTCTTAAGGTCTTAAAGTCAGTAGTATTCAAATACACTACATAAGGAACGTTCCGCTTCACACAGATCATCTAATAAAAAGTTCTGTTTTTAACTCGTTATTATATTGTTGAAAACAATTGTTGTTAACTTTTATACATTTGATTTCACTTTCTACTCTTCTCTCTGAAGGGTGTAGTGCTCGGGTGAATTGACCACTTCAATTAAAAAGTGTATCATTTCATCTCAATCTTTCGAGGAAATATGTCGAGACTTGGGGCTCCTGTGCTTGTGGGTATTATAATGTAGGTTTGTTATTCGAGTAAGCAATACTGACACTTCTACTGTGTTTCAATGTGTTCACCAGTTAAAAGTTTGTTTTTCTGTTTTAAAACCCTTCCGTTCTTTTAAAATGAGGGTCAGAAAACAAGGACAGATACCTGGAAGATTTATTTCCAAGACTTTAAATTGCAAGTGCCCGTCGTCCTATGTCTTGAAGTGTTTTGTTGTGATTTGTCTTGTTACACAAAGTGTGTCAGGAGAAGATCACACTGTACAACCGGTGCCCCAAGAAACTCATGTAGATGTACAAAATAACGTGGAGAGTCAGAAGGTTGAGCTTTCTGAAGCTTCGTCTAATTTAGTATCTTCCAGTGTGCCACATGTATCATCGTCTTTGAATAGTCACGGAGAGCTTCAGGGGTTCGGTGATAAGTTTAACTCGTGGGGTTCTGAGACTCAGCTTGAACATCATCATAATGATGATGAAGGGAGTCATCATCTGAATCATGATGAGGATACGGAAGCTCACATGTTCTCACCTACTGAAGACATCGCACCGGAAGAAGTCATGGTAGAACCTACAGCTAAAATGGATCACAATGTAGGGAATGAGTCCCTTATTGACACTGAATCAACTGCAGGAGCTGATAAGCGTCGAGGTATTCTGTCAGTGCATGGCCGTCCGTTTATTCCGATATTTACAAAGCATACGAAGGTCTACGAAAAGAGTCCTTCAAACCATCACTACCACAAAGGATGGGGCGGAGGGGAAAAGAAACGGTTCAAGAGAAGACCTTATAAGAAAAAGTGTCGAAGATGTCGACGAGGACACGGGAGATTTCGAAGGAAGCCGAAGGGTTGGAGTGCGAAAGGATATAGAAGTCATAGTCCCCATCATGAGGAAGAAAAGCCAGCTGCATCATCTTCAATATTCAAGAACCCATTTAGTTTCCTTGCCAGAGGGAGACGAAGACGAGGCCCGAGAGGACCACGAGGCAAAGGACCACACCACAGAAGAACCCGGCCGTACAGAGGATATCGAGACGATGAATACGATTACGAGAATGAAGACGATAAGCCTTTTGTAATAAAGAACAAGTTAAACCTGAATTTGAACTTGGTTCGAGGTCAAGAAGATGATGAAGAGAATGAGGATGGAGGAGATGATGATGGGCCTGAAGAAGATCCTGAGGAGCATGAAGGGAGACCATCTGGACGAGGCACTCGTGGATTCGGACCGTTTAAAGGGGGTCCTCCTATTGTCATAGGAGGGGATCATCATCACGATAACGAACATTTTCATCCTGAAGAGGAACACCACAACCGCCCCCCCAGACCCAGACCTACAGAGAGCTCTCCACCTTTCAAAGGAAAGGGGAAGGGAGAGTCTTCCTGGAAGGTACAGATGCCAGACTTTGACTTTGGAGGCGGTCCATTTAAGGGATCTTCAGGTCATAGGGAAAGCAGAGAACACTTTGACTCGGACAGGGGCAAGTCGAGATTCCCTGGCAGTATCAACGACATAATGGATCACGGAATTGACAATGCCCCTCACAAGCCTTTTTACAAAGACAGACGTCCTTCTTCTCATGGACCTCCTAGAGGACCTCCACCGCACCATGAGGATGGACCTCCAGGACCTCCACCTGGGTTCTTCGACGGTCCACCTGGTCCTCATCCTTATGATGACGAACCTCATCATCCATTCGGAGGACCGCATGATGATGGGCCACCTCCACCTCGTCCTCACGGACCTCCTCCTCCTCCCCACCACCATGACCATGAACCAGAGTATCACCACGAGCCTCCTGGACCTCTCCACCCACCACAGAGACATCCTGGAAAGCATCACTACAGGAGACCCGGTAAACCTCATCACAGTGGCGAAGGATACAATGGACCCCATGACCACCGAGGACCAGCAAGTCATTTCCCCACGTCGTACAGTGAAGAAGAACACTACTATGAAAACGAAGGTCCACCACGACCAAGAGGCCCTCCTCGTGGACCTCCACGTAACAAACCTTGGCACAATAAACCTCCTCCATATCACGAATCATCTCACGAAGGTCACCCGGATCATCATCTCGGAGACGAACCTCCTCCTCCTCCAGATGGTTTTCACTCTCCCAGAAGACCTTTCCGAGGCGGATCTAAATCAAGACCCCCAGGGTATTATGGTGGACGTTCTAGACCACGGAGACCTCCACATGGGCCACCTGGACACCACGATAGTTCACCTGAATACCACGGCCCTCCACATTCACACGGGCCACCTGGACACCACGATGGTTCACCTGAATATCACGGCCCTCCACATTCACACGGGCCATCGGAGTACCACGAGCCTCCAAGCTTCCACGGACCACCAACAAGTGATCACCAATACGATGAGGAACCAGTTTTCCTACCTCCAACCAATTCCATATCTCATGGAGGACATGACGACGGCCCTGTGAATCACCACCCTCCTAATCATGGCCCACCAAGACCTCCGCGACCACACAGTTCCTCACGACCATTTATGGAGTCCCCAGATACAGGCAACACAGGACCTCCGTACTCATATGAAACTGAAGTCATCCACGGATCTCCACATCCTTCCTTGGAAGATAACAACAACAGACCTCGACCTAATGGCTTTAATGACGGACCTATTGGTCCATCCAAACGACCTCCGAGATTCCACTCCACCGGCCAACCTCCAAGACTTCCACCCAGACCTCCTGCAAATCAACTTCCCCATTATGACCAAGTTCTCCACGGAGGAAACAACGTTGACTCGGAAGATTCGCCACATCATCCCCCACCGTCTCATTCCCCCCATTCAATTCCACCACCACCTCCACCCACTCACTACAGCAAACCTCCCCTTCCTCCCAGATCTCCCAAACCTTCCACATTCTTCGCATCCCCCACCTTCAATTCTCCCCCACCAGGCCCTCCTTACAATCCTCCTTCTATTTCAGGCCCACCCAGAAGACCTCACTTCCGTCCCCAACCTGTTTCTTACAGTAACCAAGTTCACGATCATTCCGTGCCACTTCACCATAATGGGAATCCACGTCCAGGGAACAGAAGACCGAGAAATCGCCCTCCTCAACATCATCACCCCAACTCTATTCAAGGCATTATCAACCATGGAAAGCCGTTTTCACCTTTACTTGAAGGTCCCAGGCCCACAGCTCAGTACCATTCTCCAGGGTCAGCTGAAAACGCTCATGTTGTCTACGGAAAACAAATGCATGGATCTTTACCACCACAGAGACCCAAGTTAACCATGCCTATTCCATTCAAACCCATTCCATCGCATAATCCACCTCAGCAATCCAGTGAACACTATCATCAACAATATAAACCCCAACCGATCAAGTACGGATCGTACCAACATCCTCACGGAGCTTTATATGAATCTGATACCTCAACTCTATTAGGATCGATGAAGAAAATGGTCAACAAGTTGAATCCATTCGGTATTTCCGGTAACCATTCGTCGACATCTCAAAGTCAAGAAAAGCCTGTGACCTTCAATGGCTATAAACACGGCAACAAATACAAAAGCTTCAAGAAAAATCCGTATAAACTCTCCAACAGCTTGTACCACCAGCCGATGGCTGGGTTACTTGTGAAGCCACTAAAGCCAGGCAAAGCTCCCAAATATTCAACACTCCCTCAGCCTTGGGAACATTTTCCACACGATCCAACGCATTCAACTCTTCCCAAACTAACTACTGAAGGGAATCAGATTCAAAACTCCAATAAAGCTCAGATGAGACTCAAAAAGCGAAATCCTTTTGACGGAAGAGCTATGACAAAGTTCACTGCTGCAGATGCTGTGGGGAAACCTACAAATCTTGAGAAAAGAAATGACGTAGAAGACAATGTCAGCGGTTTCATTTCCGATGAGAAAGCAGATAGATTAGGTGATGAGATGAATAAGCCTGTTATGTAAGGTTTGGTAATTTATGCTGGTTTGTAATGGTTGAAAAATTGCAGAGATATAAAGGAATGATATTGTTACGACATTAACAGTTTGGAAGGGTTTATAGTTAAGTGAAACCTAAGTTTTTAAATGCTTTTGAAGTTTGAAAACCATGTTGGTTATTTCACTTCCTCAAGGAACCATTAAAGCAATCTTAGCGTACAACTAAACATGGGAAGGCCATAATGCAACACTTTTTTTTAGAAAATTCCACACAACATACGACGAAATCCAGATAAACTTGTAAAGTTGTAAACCATTGGCTTGAGACAATTGACAACCCAACACAGACAATAAGATAAGCTTCCAAGATAATATTTTTGTACATTTTCTACTTGTGTAATTGAATAGATAGACTCATATTTAATTTTCGTTGAACGCGTGTAACACATTTTGTAGCAAGTTGTTTTAATGTAATGAATTTGTTGTATTGAAATAAAAATCTCTTGTTGATTTTCGAAAGTTTTGATATTAATAAATTCAAGACAGAAAAGAAACACGAGACTGACAAGAGGTATTATTAATTAATGAACAAGTTACATGACTCTCGCTCTTAAACATCTCTTGAATCATGTAAAGTTCATGATACTTGTTAGCGAAGCTGTCGATATCGATCATTGGGCATGTACCGTGGGTGCCTTCATGGGTCGGCAGAGGTTATGCGAGCCGTGAATTTCGATTTTCCCCTTTCCTTAATGCGATGCATTATTTATAGCATTCGGCTGTAATATGAAAAAGTAATGAGATTAAAAAGCTCACTGGTTTTTATTGAAAGTGAATTGAAACTTAAATCTTGAGGTAAAAAGTTTGGTTGGGAATGGGATCTTTGTTACTGGCGTATGTCTTGCAACGGCTTTTTCTTCATTTCCACAAGTAGCCAAGATGAACAGCAACTGATGCCGCAGAAAATGGAGAATACCACGTAAGGTCCTGGAGCCCATACTGGAATGTTTATAATATAAGTTAATTAATTATTTCATAATATCTCGCACATGAAGTAACCCTTACTTGACCCTAAGTAAGCCATTTGAGGGGCTACAATGCCTCCAAGGCAGGATGCTACAGTGCAAATGCTGAAACAAATTGATCTGACAATTGTTGGAAACGATTCTCCAGTAAAACAAGCCATTACTCCCCAACTAGCTTCGTTACAAAATCTTCCGATGAGACAAAGCACCAAGACTGCCACTCCATATTTGGTATTTGCATCTCCATCACTCAGCTCGACACCAGCCGCAGCAATCAAAAACACAACGCTTATCATAAGAAAGGTAATGAAAGTGGCTTTGCGTCCAAATCTATAATCATTGAGGCTATTAACCAGCATATAATTGTACAATTGTACGAGTACTCTTGTCTTGACTCTACTTTACCTATTGCTGAAATAAATCCCAGAAAGTTCTGCAGGAAAGTCCAAGAGACCCAAGAGAAACACATTCAAATACGGATTTCCACTCATATTTTTCATGTTGAAACTGATTCCATAGTACGTGAGAGCATTAGAGAACCAAGCGAAGAAGAATATCACCAGTTGTTTTAAAATTAATTTATCTTTAAATGTCTTCCATGGACTAATTGTGGTTTCTTTCGGAGACTCTTGAATGTCATTACTCACGTCATTATCTTTCTTATCACTTTTGAGAACCGATTTCTTTAGTAGCTCAAACGTTGTTGCATCCAATTCAGGCTTAGAGTTCCATTTAGCAATTTGTTTGAAGACTTTTAAGGCTTCGTTACTTTTGTTTTTACAAAGAAGCCACCGAGGACTCTCGGGAAGTAATCTGGGGGAGTAGGCACAAATAAGCCATTCAATAGTCGAGATTATGGATTACATGACAAGTCCTTGAGAGTTGAAAACACGGCTTTGTGTTGTACATACGGGAATGTGAGAAGGAGAACTGCGCAAGGGACAATAGAAACCCACGAAAGGGTTCTCCATGAAGGGAATAAGTATCCAACAATGCCCAAAAGCATTTCCCCTACGGGCCATAGTGACACTGAGCCACAGACAACCCTCCATGAGGGTGTGAGGAATTCCAACAAGTAGTTCATGTGAGCTACTAAGCACCCTGTATATATCATGAGGACATTTAGAGTTAAATTACAACTGGTGAAATACATACTGCATTCATTCAACTGGACAAAAGTGAAAGCTTAGACCTTCATAAATCATTCGAACTGAAACTGACCTACCTGCAGCGAACATCCCAGCAATGAATTTGGAGAATGCATACAGCTCTATACTCGTTGCTTGAAATGACAGGAGTCCAGATAGTCCCAGAAGTATACAAATAATATAAAACGCTGGTCTTCGGCCATACCTATTGTACAATAAGTTACCACGTCATTGTTAGCAAATAAGTAGTAAACTTTACAACACAATAGACGTAGTTGATCATGACCTATCAGATATCTGGGCTGTTAACAATGGACCCAAAGCTCCTCCAGTCATTTGCAAACTTGTCAGAGTATCTGAAATCCAAGCCTTGTCGCAAATTAGATTCCACTACAAATTAACAAGGCCAAAGTAATGATTAATAGTTAAGGTTTATAACAATTAAACGTGTAGAAGTATTTTACTGACTTCTTGGACTATTGAGATTATAGGCTCCTTTGAAACTATTTGTCCTTCACAAAGTTTATTGCACATTTGATCTTTCGTTAACTTCAGGTAGGTATCGTTATAAGAACAATAAAAGTCAACTTGATTTGTTGAGATTAATATGGGAGATAAAGCAACCATTGCTCCTGGAATTTCTAAAGCGAGTATTACTATTGATGCAAAGATCTGAAATTTTGAGAATCCACCTGGAATGTCAGCATTTAGTAATTTATTAAATAAACTTATGAATTTGTTTTTGTGTCTCACCCAATTTCTCGTAAATGTCTTCTACTTTTACATCTTGCGATGTTGATTTCGAATCTTCTTCTCCGGAAGACATGTCGATTTCTTTCCACTGATTGTCTTTAAAACTCTCTGAACTTTGAGACATATTTAGGCATATACATGTCCTTGCATGATACCCACAAGGTGGAAACAACCAAAATCTACTTGAGAGTCTACTGGAGTTGTGCTTGTTATCTTTAAGCTGCAACAAAATATAACTAGTTGTGATATGGCCTGGAATTATCAGTGATGCGTGTTAAGAATACTTTACAATACTTAGAGACATGAAGACAACAGAATGTATCAGCGAATGATTGACATTGACAGGAAGGGCCTCACCAAAGTTAATCCGATCACAACTTGCTGTTTGGAATTGCAGACATTTCATGACACAGCAGAGAGCTAAACACAAGTTTAGAATTTAGACAGATGATTCTCCATGCATCTCTGATTTTTAGCTTATTATTTTGTACAGGTGTGAGTAGGCTGCTATTGTAATACTATAACAAGGTGAAGAGCTTCTGCTTTTATTTGGCTATTTTAAAAGGATTTGTACTCTACGCTTCATTATTTTTAAATTTATGTTGTCTGTAGCGAGTCATGTCCGTCCGGTTAATTTTTTGTAGACAATCAGTTTTGCGAATAAAAATCGAATTTAGGCAATTTTACCTATCTATATACCTATCCTCAGTCAACTCTTTTATTCCAATTTTGCTATCTTCAACATATGCATTTGTATTATTATGAAGGAGGCAGCGCGTAGGAGTAAAATGTAGTACAGTAACAGTATCCATTAAGTTACTTTTACTAATTTCGTGTTACATTCAGCAAGTACTAAAAAGATAACAACGATGATTCACATCTTGGCATTATTAGTGGAATCATTAATATGTATACCCAGCATTTTCCGGTGCTTCTGTTGAATTCCTAATTTGACACTAGGGAAAAAGCCCAAGCGAAGTAAACCAATATCCCAAAAGTAATGTTATAAAACTAAGAAAAATTGGAGTTTTTTGATTGTATATTATATTGGTTGTGCATTCTAAAGAAGTGTGTAGTAAGTAGTGTGTAGCAAGTTCCCCAATAGAGTCCAGCAATTCGTATCCCACTAGCATGCCGGAGAGAGGAGACATGTTGTGAATCCCTGAAAAGGCACCTCGTCTACGATGTCTTCAAGTGGCATGAGCAGCTCATCTCATAATGAAAGTACGCTTTCCTACCCTCCTTCCTCCCTGCAACGCTTATCGACTGCCAGTAGAGCCAAACTCGGCTTTCTCCGAGTATCCGAATATTCAATATCTTGAACATACCTGTCCTAATGATTATCTGTAAACCAACATAATCCATTCGTACAATTGCCTCAATTATTACGCTAAGATAACACACCTGAAAATGTTTTATCGTACTTCATAAATTAGAATTATCTGTAGGTACATTGCATATCCTTTGCCAATTGGATAGTTAGCACAATTAAATGCAGTATCGATTATGAAAATTCTAAATCGTCTTGTAATTAGTATTAGTATATATACAATCGATTTCTAAACAAAGCTTAAGTTTATGAAGCACCTGAAACATTAAATACGAGAAGGAGTTTCATTAACTTTTATTTCGTCTCGGATATTAACATATATATTTTAATTGCTTTGGCCATAAAAAATAGACTCGTATTGTGTAAAATGAATTCTCATTTATAATATTCAAATTCAAACCAGATAACCTTTGGTTTAACTAAGGAATTTGTTAATACATTAAACAGAGAAAGAGTTTAAAGAAGCCAGTTGGCAGCACATTGACAGAGACTCCCTCGTTCTCGTCCCTCCTTCATGGCTCAATGCAACTTGAACAAGCTTAATACGGCTGTGCTGTGTGTCTGCTATTACTTCATATTTTTAATTCTATCCTTCCCAGCCAAAGTAGTTTCAACATGTCTGCTTGGTGAGCTTCCCCCAACCCAACAAATGCTGAAAAGATACGCTCGTTTATTCATTTTTATTCTCGAGCAGAAAAAGTAGATTCTCTGCTCTGCACTAAACTACTGTCTCTCTCTGTGTTTCATGCATCAGTCCAATGTTAATAATCTTCGGTTCAACTCAACACTTTCCTTTTACTCCACACACATACACACTCTCCACAATCTTTATACTACTTTTTACCGAGACGATAATAAAAATATGGACCCATGAAACAACTTTTCTACAGGTTGACTCTGTCATGTATACATACAACATGCACACACACACACAGGAAAGAGCTTTGGACTGTGAATTTCATGATAGCAGAAATGCATGCACCTCAACCTTCTACGGATGTTATCCCTTGCTTTACTATTACATGCACACACACACTATGATTCCTCTAATAATACTCGATAGTACTTCTCGTAAGCACATTCACATTTCCCTAGTGAAGATGTTAAACAACGATGAAAAAGTATGGAGGAATCCCTCATCATGATGCCATCCTCCATCCAATCTAAGCTTTACTTTCAAATGAAATCTTTTTGGTTATTGCGGCCCTTCTTGTTCTTCGGTGATAATAACATCTCATTAGTAGCCGCGATTCTTGCGTGATAGAATCTTTTTGTCATTAACTTCATTTCCTTGTTGCTTCTGCCTTACTCTCGCAATAACAGTCATGTCAGTCCTTTCGGTGTATGAATAATATAAATCGTAGAATTCGTAGACCTACACGAGGGTATGATGTACTCATCAGTCCCTTAGTACAACTTAAACTTTATTGGGGTCGGGTCGGTGTACTACTACTACACTTTACTATTTCCCTATACCTCTTGAGCTTGAATAATACATAGTGTTATTGTAAATGCACCAACAGCAGTCTGTCATTTCACAATTACAAGACTTAAGCTTTCTGGCTATATTCTATTAATTCTATATGCAGACATATCATGTGTATATTAATACATATTGGTGCATTCGTTTCGTCTGTCTTATATAATGCTCCTTTTCCTTATGACTGACACCTGGGACACACAAAACTGCATGTAATTCATCTCACAGGAAAAGCCCTTTTCAATGAGGAATGGATGTAGAAAGAGAGAGAGAAAGATGAAAGCTTATTTTTTGTTTAAATTAGTTCATATTAAAGTTTTGATGTGTGAGTGAGGGTAGACAGCTTAGAGACCCACATATATATATATATATATATATATATAGGGACGGAATAAAAGTATTTAAAGATTAAATGTTATTTAACTAAACTGATCTTCTTGATGATGAGAGAGAGGAGAGCATTACAATCCGAGTAATATATTATTACTCCCAGCAGCGTGTGTGTTTGTAAAAAGAGTAACCACCAAACTCTCCTGGAGAGTCAATTCACAATTTTGGTGAGCCAAAGAATAGAAAAGATTATACTCGACACTCCACACGCAGCTCTGTTGGCAGTGTAGTAAAGTAGTAGTTTTTGTAAGTAAAGTACGAGTTGCTAAAGCTGAGTGTGGTATAATCTAATGGAGATGCAAATGGCAAGGATATAAAACCTTTGGATTGGATCTTACCACTAGGAGCTGAATAATAATAAGCCTAACTGTCAACTTGCGTCTGGTAATGCTGAACTAAGCCCGCTATATTTTTTGCGAGGTGAAGGTTTGTGCAATAATCTCCTCTGAGGCTGATAAGGGAAAGTAAAAGATTTTTAAGAAGAAGATAAGTCTGAGAGAGTTTATTATGTATGGCTGGGTGAATTTAACTTGTGAGTAGGTTAAGTAAATGGTGTACTGGGGTTGAAATACTTGACTGACATCCCTAGAGGTAAGTTTATTATACCGAAACATTAAAATATTTCGTGTTTAGCAAATATTAGTAGATTATTATTTATTCCTAGCAGCTCATCCAACTTGTACTGGAGATACAAAAGAAGGAAGATTTTTTTAAACAATAAAAATGTAAACCAACAGTTGGAACAGACTGATCGAGCTCATTGCCAACTCCACACTCACTATCATTAAAATATTAATGTGTTACTCTACAACACATAACTCAGTATATGAACGATATGTCACCAAGAATAGAATTCCAAGTGATTTAGTCCAACGATTTGATTAAACCTCATTTAATCAATGTTGGATACACACAACGAAATTGACACCGGCCAAAGAATCAATTTGAAAAGAATATTATAAAATATTAAAGTATAAGAAGTGCACAGTCAACAGTTAAAAAGTATAAAAATTCTATAAAACACGTGGAGGAGGATGAAGTATTTGGAATCTTGGATATTAAAGTTGGAAGACTTTTGAAGAAGATTAAGAGATCTTTTCTGAAGAATCTATTTAATCCACAAAATATTTAAACAAGCCAAATAATCTTTTGTAGCGAATTAAACAATGACTGACACGAAAAGCAGATGGAAAGGGGAGAAGGGGAATAAATATAATTAAAGGACCGTCATTTGGAAGGCCTTGTGATTGGCGATCTCCCTTAAGATTCCATTAAGTACCATGTCCTCCTCCCAAAGTAGTTCACGGAGCAACACTTTACAATTCAACCACACCCAACAATCTCCTTCGAAAAGTAATGGAAGTCGACAACACCCAGTGAATGTTCAGCAACAAAGAGTTGGATATCAAAATCACTATTCCCCAGTTGGAACTCCTTCATCATCCAGTCCTAGTAAATCACATAAGAAGGATTCACCCAACTTGATAAATCAGTTGAATTCAGTACAAAGTCATCAAAAGTTTTATCTTCAAGGGCCACATGCCACAACAAACCATGGAGGGCACAACAAGCCAAGTTCATCAGTTACCACTGCCACAATTCCAGTTGCTTCGATATCTTCAGGGCTTGGGAAAAGGGGACAGTCCAGTGTTGGAAGTCAGAAAGCTGTTGTGACTAACGGAGTTCACAAAGCTAATGTTCAGAAAGGGAAACCAAATGATAATAATATTAAGTCAAATAGTCGTGTTCAGGTAACAAAGATATAAAGATGATATGAAAGTAATTAGTTTAAGAGATATTAAAGAAAGCCTAATGAATTCCAGGATGCTAAGGGTTCTTCTGGTAACCGAAACGACTCTAAACTTGCATCTCGTCAGTCACCACCTCATAATTCAGTTCCTGCACCTCCTGCAGCACCTCCTGAAAAATCATTTAAACCTGGGGATGATGTGTTATTCAACGCTGAGGATGGAAGTATGGTGTTTGGAACTGTGGGAATGGTAACTTAGAACATTCCAAAGTACAAGATATCTTTGATATTTGTAAATTCACTTGAATTCCTGATATCTTAAGATTCACGGGCAAACCCTTCAAATCCTATTTGGAGATGGGACTCAGCAATGGGCGCATTTCAAACGAGTGAAGAACTTCTCAGCATCCGTTCCTGATGAAGAGGAATCCAGTGAATCTAAGGAAAAGTCAAAAGGGAAATATACGAAGACTGTGAGCAGCGACAATGACCAGACAAGCAGTAGTGAAGAAGTCACATGTGGCTCGTGTGGAACAGTTAAGGTATTTTATGACACACATTGAGATTTGCTTATCTCAAGTTTCATACAAAGATTACAATTCAAATATGACTGTGCTATTTTCAGAGGGTAGCAGGGAAGAAAGCCTTAAATTACCATCCATACACTTCCCATCAGTTTAACTGCAGGAGATGTCTGAACAAATCTAGCTTTAGTAAAAACAGTATGATCATTCCGGTAAGTCTGCATATACGCAAATAATACTGACATTGTGCAAAATGTACTTTTGAGCGGCTGACTGGAGAATGCATCCCCTTTACCTATTGAGCTCCACTAAATGAATCTGTAGCGGCGAATTTATTTATTTAGATTTATAGTTTCTTGTGTATTGTGTACGATGTGTGTTCTTATCAGTGACATTCAATATCTTGTTGAGTGAACAAGTATTGTTATGGTCTTATACTGTTGGCAGCATTCAACATCCACCGCAGTATGTTGAAGAAATCCTCTTTGTTTACACTTCTTCACAAAGACTACCGACAATTCATAGTTGAAAGTTGAATATACAAAGAAAAGTTTGATACGTACACTTTCCAAACAAAATTACTTTACCCACCAAACTCGTACAGTTTAGTGGTAGCGGTGTTTAATAATTAGTTGAAGAAAGCCGAAAGCTGCTGAAATATAAATCGTTGTGCAGATGTCTTCGTCAGCCAGAATAATGCTTCATATTCCTCCATTTCAAGTAGAAATTAAAAGCTAACCTTAAAGGTCAGTATGTATCACGGTTAAGTTCACCATGTCATCTGTTTCTTCGTTCCAGCCTGCAAACAGAGGGAGACCTATTCAACAACACCCAATAAAATCCGAACACTCCGGGGGAAGAGTTTCTGGGGATGGAAACCGGAGGTGCGACGACGAGTGTTTTCACTGCAAAGGAAAAACTTCGTACAACGACAGACTCCACTGCAACCTTTGTGAACGGGCTTGTCATCTCTCGTGCTTGGCAATCAGTCCCACTCCCCTTGAAGGAGACAGGTAATCAAAAATGGTGAATGTTTTGAACAAGAATTTTGTTACTAATTATTCTTGTTTTCTTTAGATTTTGGGATGTGATTTGTTCTGCTTGTGGAACTCAAAACGGAGACTCTGGATCGGGAATCAGCAAAGTGTTTTCATGCAGACGGAGTATCTCTTCGTGGTCTGATGTTGCTCATTTGGTTCTTAGCTGCCTTGGAACTCAAAATGCTGGGGACAGATATTTTGACTTGGATATTCATGTTATTCCATTCATTGATATGCACATGGATAGGTTGCACTTGCCGAGATTGGTAACTTCAGTACAGATTGTTTAAGTATGAGAATGTTTTAAGACAACGGGTTAAATTGTGTTGCATGTATTATTCCAGTACAAAACCAAACAAGCTGAAGATCGTAAGACGTTCCTGAAGACTGCACTGAATAATGCTAAGCTCAGGTTTCATAATGGAGAGGATTCAAATGGGAAATTAACTCTTTGGGCTATTAGAGACAATAATAATCATCAAGGGTATCCCTACAGACCGTCCATTCCTTCGAGACTTCCCAACGCCCAATCATCCACGTCAAACAGCAATTCGAATAAAACTCCAACACCGCAATCATCTCCGTTGTCTGTGGGACAAGTGAACTCAAAATCCAGACTTACCGGAGTTCCTCAGAATTCCTCGGGAAAGACTCTCTCTCCATCAAAACCTTCGAAGTATCCTGCTGTACGTAATTCCGTAGATATTCAGTCAAGAATCATGGCATCAATTCCAAAGACCATTTTAAGTGCTAAACAAAATCGTAACGGCACTACTGGAGGTGTCGTTTCTGGAGTGGGAAACTTTGCAAGTGCCTCAGGTTCTGGTGGTTTGAATAATAACTCAGCTGTGTCATCAGATGATCATTTTACAGAAGGTATGAAGCTAAAAGATTTTCAAAGACAATTGGATGTGCTTGACAATAAATATTTTAATTGATTAGGGTCAAGTCGAACGCTAGGAAAAGGGAGTCCTAAAAGTCCTAAAAAGATATCACCCACAAGGCTACCAGAAGTTACCTTAACAGTTACTCCACGTGGTGTAACTGAAGTCGATCCTTTGGCTTTGGACTCAGCGGTTGAACAATCTCGTCAAGTAGGAGTCAAAAGGCATAATATTGCTTTAAGAAATGACATAAGTATTTCAATTATCCGTCCGGACGAAGACAGTAATACAAATACTACCGAGTCAGAAACTGAACGGGGGAGTACCGACACTGACTCTGATTCTAATATGGTACGGTTTCTTTGAATACTTAAAGTTATGACGGTATAGTTTCAGTCTGTAACTGAAATGTGCATTTTGAAATGTTTGTAGAATAATGGATTGCATGTGCTGAATCACCATTCCACTGGAACCAAATTCGGAAATAAAGTAAGTTGATGTAAAGTTTAATAAGTGGGTTGGACATGTCTAATTGTCCCTAATATAATTTATAGCGCAAGATTTCGATGGAGAATAACAGTGAAATGGATGACTTGACCAAGAAGAAGCAAAAATTAGC
>JAQGAB010000053.1:0-53930 GCA_034696565.1 Isotomurus graminis
GACACGCGTTTTTGGTTTTTCTTGAATTTACCATTCATCAGAGTTGGATTTATTTGCAGCTTTTTTACTGTACTAAGCACGTATTGGTGCTAGCGTAATTTGCAAATAGGAGCTGATGAGACGTGGTGAGATTCATTGTTTCGTTTCATAAAGATTGGAAAGCAATAGGTGTGGCCGTTGTAATCAATAATTGACTACTAATCCGGTTCAATAAGCCCATTTATTTGTAAAATTCGTGATTTAAGTCTAACTGTTTTCTGTAGATATTAGCTGAGCTCATTCTGTACCTCTGTGTACCGTATACTCCTCAAGTTGTCTGCAACCACTCAAGCCGAGTCCGCAATGAAATTCCAAATTCTCATAATTTACAGGTTGCTCTTAATCATTTAATCTAATCTTGCCTAGGTGAATTAGTGTTTGCAATTACAAGTCGGAATATTCAACGAAGGTGGATGAATATGTTATCCCAACTAGAATTCAGTTTAATGGAAATCCGGCGGTGTTTGTCAGTCAAGAGTCAAGAGAGATTTACTGACGATAGAAAGAATACATTTTAGTTGTTGCGAGTAGGTAAACATTACTTCTAAGGTAAATATCGGTTGGATGAGTAGCACAAATTGTAGCGTAAGATGAACAGGGTTGCACACCTTATCAAAAGTGAGGAAACGTTGATTGCTGCTTTCGACTGAACTTTAAGAACAAGTTGCTCATATTTTTTCCATCGTCTTTAAAACTGAAGAATAACATGAATGAATATTGATGAGGATGCTTGAGGCTCGCTTTTTTGGCACCATTTGATTTCATATGATTAACATTTAATTACACGTGTAATACAAAACATTATTCGCAAGTGAGATCACGAAACCCGTGAAGAGTATGTGGGAATATGAGTCGTCGAAGATGAAATCACAATAAGGCGTACGAAATTCAACAAGAAATTCGTGACTCAAAAACCCATTCATCTTATTGAAATTCGGATAGTGCTACTCGTGGAATTCGTTGCGAATAGTGAGCAAATAAAGAAATAAAAATTCCGCAAATCTAAGTGGACTTGGGCTGCTTACTAATATTATTGTGTGTGTGAAAAGACTTGAATCTTTCATGAGTATTTCATACTGTGTGGATTAATCGATGTCATCTTGCTTGACACAGGCTTGCCTTAATTTGATCGCACCTACCCAACCAGGAACATATTTATGATTTAAGACTGAGACATGACTTGGTGGCCTGTTGACACTGACAAAGCAGTTTATCATCTAAAGTAGTCTCATACAGAGAAAACGTAATTATTTAAAAGCACGAAACTCAGGATAAAATGTCAAGTCAGGAAGAATTCTGTTGTCCCCAAGTGAATTCCCTGAAAGAATAAAACACTAAGCAAACAGGTTAGCAGTTTTAGAGTGGAGAGATTGCTTAGGTAAATGCATTTGTTGAATTGTCATATTGTCCAAATATCAGTGATTTGGCTACATTATACCTTTCTACGGGACTACTTGTAGATATCAAATATTTACACTTATCACGAGTACGCGGAAAGGAAAGATATTGTGTCGATACTTATGACTAGAAATAAAGAATTCAAGTATTATTGTGACTCAGAGCCTCAAAGGGCTCGATAAGTCCAACCAACCGTACATTGTGTTAGCATATAAAGTAAGAAATCTATATTTGCATCTAACTTTAGAAATAATAAATAAGCACTTCCCAGAGTGTTTTATGATAGATTACCATACATACCCTTTGCGAGCTTCCTCTGTTACACTTTCTGAATTATGATGACTATCAAAACCTCACCTTTAGGCTAAGCAAATATTTTGTTGCATAATAACATCGTCAATACCCAAGCAGAGGGTTTTATTCACTGGCGATATTTTTGGCGTGGCAATTTTCTCCAACCCTGAAAACCCCGGCATTTCGTATTTCCTGAGTGAAACTTTGTACAAGGGTAACCTGTCTGTATCTCCTAAAGTTCTATGCAAGCATTTTAAGCATGTAACTTTTTCTATATTTACTTTCCACTGAAAGTCTAAATTACTTTACCCCACATTTGATTTATACTCCATTTAGATGCAAATATTCATTGTCATGCAGGTATCGACGAAAACACATTATACACCGAATATAGTATGCAAAACTTTCTCTGAACCGGAATCCACTTCAACCTTAGTTTCTCCTGAAAGCTACGTACCCAAGTCACTCCAAGTAGGTTTATTGTTTGAGGAATTCTTGGATCAACATTGAGCATTAGATTATTTGGCATGACTAGTAGAATTCATACATTCATATACTTCATTCCAAAGGCACACATAGACATCCGGGGTTGGCGTCTCTTCTAGACTCCACAGAGTTCGGAACTTGGAACTCTCCAAAGATTAATTTGCTTTCCCGTTGAGTGCACCTAGAAAGAAAGTGTCCCGTGAAAGTGTAATTAGCCTATAAATTATGTCTCAGTCATTGCAAATCCCTTATCGATAATGTGAATCTAGCATGTTAAACACACAATGATGCCGTTTAATTCTTGTCCTTGATTTCAGATGATAGTACGGTAGTTGCTTCCCGTGGAAAAAGTATTCGCACTCGGGAACTTATCGCGTGAACGTGAAGAAATGAGAACATTACAAGAGACCCAATAAACTCATTGTGTACAGGTGAGGAGACAACCTTTTTTAATAAAATTTTATGTTCTATTATCAGAGAGGTTGAACAAAAGTTTGCCATTGATGTAATCTCTGTTCTAAGAGAAGTGAATACATGTAAACTTGGTTTTCAGATATTTGTGTCTTCGCCTTCAAACCCAACGGTATCAAAATCTTTGCTGTTCATGTCTGTCGCTCGTCTGTCACCGTGAACAAAGTGTGCGTGGGAACGTGTCTCGGTGTTTTGTAGTTTTATTTGCAAACACGTTATTTAGTCACACGGAATTTTTGCCTGGGACTCATAGTCTTCTTCTGATTCTGATGTCTCATGGATCATTACCGTGAGACTCATCTTCACAGCATGAAAAATGGCACCGTGCAGTGTGAAATGTTTTTATTTGCAACAGTGACATAACAAGTACTGACAGAAAAAGAAGCAACAAGAGTTGATCAATATTTAGTGATTGTCATACAAAAGAACTATCAACTGTATAATTATTGATGGTGTGCAAAATGTCTCTTCACACTGAGGAATGCCATTTTTAAGTGGGCAACTATTTACAATTTCTGACAGAATCAACTCAACTTATCATTTGACAGATCAAAGAAAAAGGTTTTCTTCTGAGACATTACCTTGTGAGGTAGGAGACAGTGCAGAAAGTTCGTTGGATCACAAAGTCTTTACGAACGATAATTTGAGAATTTTGGGATCCACCCCTAGAAGAACATCAAGAAGTTCTTCAATTCCCGTAATATCTCCTGTGTCCTTTGGTGACCCGAATATATTTGCGATTAAGTGTTGTGGTGCTTTAGAAAGGAGACTACTGTGTTCTGATTTCATCAAGAATAAAGAAAAGCCTTGTCCCAAGTCAACATCAATAAATGCTACTCGTTGCGTGTTACCTTATGAAAGAGGCAGTTCAAAGGACAGAAGAGACAAGAATTGGAATGAAGTAAAAGGAAGTGGCTCTCTCTTTGATATAAAAGTTGGTGGCCAATCTGTTCCAACCAGTCGTATTGATAGTGAGATTTCGTACAGCCAGAAAGGCAGAAAAAGAAAGTCTTGTGGGGGGAAAGGCTGCATAAGTTTTGTGAGATTTCTTCATTTGGGGAAGAAAATTCCCCTGCTGAGGAAGCATCTTCGGAGTGGTGGAAGGAATACCCGGGTAGTGGAAGTTCCTGATATCAGTTCCACGTCTGAAGGCAAAGGGGAAGGTAGAAGAGGACCCGAGTCTTCTGCGTGTCTTCACCCATCACACCAGTCAGTCTTTCCAAGTGATACTTTCTCGGTTGGAGAAAGTTTACCCTTACCAATTATCCCTCATGAGGAAACAGAAACTCACTCGTCAACGAACACCTTGCAGCAGAAGCCTTCTGAGCTACTAAGAGTTTCTCTCTCGGAAAATCAGATCACATTCTCCAATAAGCATAACGAGACTTTTACCTTAGTTAATCGGAAGTCGATATTGGTTTCATTATTTAACCTTGCGAAAGCAATTAACGGATTTTCTTTTGGGGTATCGCATAATTGGGAAAAACTCCCTGTAGCCGAAATGGATCACGAAGATTTGATCACGGAGCTTCCGCAAATTGAGAAACTGAGTAATCAAGAGAGACTCAGATTAGCTCATAAAAGACGGATGATTCAGCTTAAAAAGTTCCAGCAGTATGACAGGGAAATCACATCACGGAAGCGGAAAGCCGTGGGAAAACCGGGTGGGAAGGGGAGGATTCGCTTTAAAAACAGCATCATGTTACTTGAAGCTGCGGGGAGAAATGATGTCGATGAAGGTGAGTATACTTTTTACTTTAGTTTGTCTCTGGCTCTCCAGTAAGTCTATTTAATAGTTTAATAGTTAATCTGTGCTTAGTATTAACGCGCATTTAATGATATTTACTATCCTTCTTCCATGGAAGTGTGTGTAGACCGATACCGAAGTTAACCTATAATTAAAGAAGTTTTGGCATTGTTTAACTCCCCTCTGGTTTGTGGAAGCACTTGAGTCTTCCAAGTGCATGAGAATCAATGAAATAACTCGGAGGAATACACACTGGATGAGCTTAGTAGTTTTGTACACAACAGGAGGGGAAGAATAATTGACATATTTTCGTTGGAGTAAAAATAAACTTGAATGCATGAACTGTAAGTGTATGTGCACGGGGTGTATAGTCACGGAGTAATCCGTTTGCTCTTTCCGGTGTAAAAAAGAGATCCAAATGTAGTAAAATTCTATAACATTCTCAAGTTCGTGTGTACGGTGAAAGTTGCTTGTACACGTTGATTGATACTTGAGAAGACATTCTTAAGTTTCTTGGCTAACGATGTTAGCACTGCTCTTGATACTGTGTAGACTTTTCGCATTCTATTACCAGATAGCAAGTCTTACACGAGGATAAATTATTGAGATGACGGATCAATAGTAAGCTTTATAAATTGAATGAAATAAGACCGTTTTGATCACAATGGGAGAAAAGACTATTAATCATCAATAAATCTCCAATAACACCTTAATACAATAGATTCTTTTACTGAACTTTCTAGCATTTCCTAAAAGCAGTCAGTAGTTGCAGAATTGGCAGATTTGATTTCTGGTGGGCGACATTGGGTAGTTGGTAGTCTCGTCTTCGAACTCCGCCACACTTATTACTTCTAAAAGGAAGGGAAGAGATGAGCAATCTATAGATCTTATGTTTTTTTCTACCGTGTACGTGTTGGGAGGGACTCATAAAGAAACTGAAAGAAAAAGAACCCAAGATTGTATTGCGATTTTGGGAAAACATTTTTCTTCTACGTTGAAAAGCTTTTATAGTCTAGTGAAAAGAGCGAAGCGTACAAAAGAACACCATCAAATCAGAAACCTAAAGTACATTTTTTTAGTAGGAAAGAAGGTACTTTTGTTATTAAAAACTTCATCAAATTCCATGCACAGTTACGACTCTATCTGGGCAGAAGAAAGAAAGTATAAATATTTTGTTAATGGTGAAGAAGGCAGTTTCTTTGGGTAATGAGTGGGGAACGAAAACACGACTACTCAGCCCTTCCGAACTTGAAATGAATTGTATTTTGGCATGAAGAATTGCAATAATCATTGAGAATGGAGTATCTGAAAGAGAAAGAAGTTTTCCATCTTATGTTAACTAGTTGCTGGCATATATCTTTGAGATGAGTTTACATCTGGACAGTTACGAGCAAAGAAAGCACATCATCCGCCGAAACTTATTGTTCAGAAAGCTCGAGAGGAAAGAAAGAAACTTTCTACGATGAAGTAATGTCGTGAGTCTGTAGTCATGTAAGATAAGTAACAAATAAGTATAAAGAAAGTCTAGTAAGAAATAAGAATGGTACAAGTTCAATTTAATTATATTGAAATGAAATGCTACTCCAGTTTCATCAGCCATTTCTAGTGATTACTTACGGAGCTATTCTCTTACTATAGCGGAATTCCGAGTGACCTATATGCATATTTCTTAATATAACGTAATGAGCTTAGACTGTTAAAACAGATAGGAATATTGCATCATTACTGCTAAGGGATGATAAGGTTTCCTTCCAATATTCAGAACAAAACAAAACTACGGAGAAGCAAGTCCACAGGAAGCAGGAAGTAAACCGGAGACGCGTTTGAAAATCTTCTTACGCTTGAACAGTGCAGGAACAACAGTTGATCCACGCGTAATGACCAAAAGAAGGAAGTACTGCAAACCATCTTAATATGTGACATTGAACTGACAATGGAAGACTATGTTTCACATACAGAGAATTGCGACCATAACTCGTTTTCGGATGATTGCTTGAAAGAGCACCCGTCAGATCGAAATTGCTTTTTGTTCAAACTGCGAAAAAAGCTTATTTTATCTTAACGGAGCCATCAGCCTTTCGTTTATGAGAATCGTGGGTAGCAGAGTTGGTCAGACCCAATGGGATGAAGATGATTGATGGAGAAAGAGATTTGATCCTGATGGTTGTAGTAACACTTACATTGGCGACTGGAGGTGCTGAACCTTGCACGAAAGCGAAATTAAATGATTATAGTATAACAAGGATGGATCTGTAAATGACTGGTGCACAGGTTGATTGCATCCATTGTCAGAAGTAAATGGATCCCAGGGGATCACTTCATGTAGACTATAAGCGTCAGATACAATGGTGTAGTCTTTCATTCATCCAAGTGCTTCTAAAGATACAAAGAGAAATTTCAATAGCTCCTTCAAAATCATTAATTACTGGAGCTTGGAGAACAAGGGGAAAGGTGCCTATGTGTGTCATTACATTATCGTCGCTTGTCACGATTGAAACGTGTTCATGAATTGATGGGTAAAACGAACTCAAAACTCTCTAATTAGATTGATGCACTGAAGTCTTTACTTCTATTGATGTAGAGAGGTCTTTATTTTAAGTTTCTAACAGTGGCTTCTTCACGACATAAAAATTGATGTACTTTTTGTCTATTTTTAGTTCGGAAGTTATTGAGTTCTGGTGTCTCCCCTGATGTCTGCAATGAAGATGGGCTTACAGCTCTCCACCAGGTTTGTCTCCAATTTTATCCTTTTAACATCTTACACAACAGCAATTTGTATGTAGCACATCCTCTATTCTTTGAAGTACGTAAAAGTAAGTCTTTGAATCTACTCCATTCTAATGCAAATACACGTTAGAGCATTATTCTCAAAATCATATTGAAATTCGTTTATGTACCTTTTACTTGGGGTTTTCGTTCTCGCGAAATTACTTCGTAAAAGTTGATCTGTCACCTCAGATGTAGGAACATGTCAGGGAGTTATATTTATTGCTTACAATCCGCAAGTGGGTAGTAAATGTGGAAGGTATCGCAATGCATGGAGGGACAACCAGGCAGGTTTCTGTTGTGCAATATAACCGCAAAAGTCTGGAAAACCTGATTGTTGTGCGGCTCTGCAGTTTTAGTGGATTTTCGGTTGTTCACATGAAAGTAACTTTCCCTTGAGTGAAATTTACTTTCTCGACTCTCTATTTCCTCGTTAATGTGAAAATGTGAACATTTCATAACGAACTCATTTCCACTCCGAGATCGAAAGACAAACGAAAATTAACCTTTTAGTTTTGACACATGTTCGTTACTTTCGCCTTAGTACACTGGAATTGTGACCGAATGGAGTACCCTGAATAGAGAATGATTACTAAAATTGCATTTATGATACAAATACATTTAGCAGGAAGAAATGCAAATAACTGGAAATTTTATTTCTGTTTAGGGATAGAATACAAAGGCCACAGTTGACAGTAAGTTTCAGATTTTCTGCAAAAAGAAGTTTTTTCTGCAAAAATAATAAAATAGTTCTCAGGAACGAGGAAATTCATACGACTTAAGTTTCAGATTAAGGGGATTAAGACTTAAATATGAGTTAATGTGTTGTGATTATGTCAAGAAAGTTGGTTGATTAGTGCACTTCAGGGGCAGCAGAGGATTTTCTAGGGAATGTCTTTTGCTAGGACAATATATTTCACACTGAATTTCTGGAGAAAGTGAAATGCAAAAACTATTCTTCTGAATAAGTTAAAGAAAGTTGAGTAGCTTTAGATTTAGTCTTCAGTTAGTTGAAACTTCCAACTTTCTTTTTGACACCGGCTTGCCTAATATGCTAATTCCAAACTAACTCTTTCTACTTCTACAAGAGTCAGCTTCATGTAACAGGATATTTTAAACCTTAGGTTAGGGTTCTGATCCTTCTATACTTCAACTCAAGTCTCAAGCCCTACCGAGATAAAAATAGAAGAAAAAGTTTTACATTTCTAGATGTATAAAAAAACATTCTATCGTTCTGTCTCAGCGTAGCTGCTTTTATACTGTTGACATTGTCACCTGCAATATATTGCCGGTTTATTACCATGCAGTTGACTTCTAAAAGTGTGTGAATTCGTAATGGGATTATACAGGGGTTTCTTTTGACACTTTTAGGGTATCCGTTTACACTTACCTAGTCATTAGTTTGTTTGAGTTCACTGCTTATTCTTGTCTCGTCTAGTCTGTGGCAGAAATTTTTCTAACATTGCATGCTTGTAAGGGGCAATAATCATTGATGTCTTGCGTATATAATTGTATATGATGAACTACGAATTATAGATGAGATGAAAGTATAAATCCAAATATTTCCACCATTTATACAAAAACTTTTCAAACGCCAATCATATTATCGATTTCCAAGGTTCAGTAATTCATATGTCATGAATGTCATGATTTTAAATATTAACAAAGGTATGTGTATTATTGTATAGAAGATAATGCACTTCAGCTGTCACTACTGTATTTGATGTATTGGACTCGTATTGGGATTTCTTTGCCCTTTTACGACACGTTGAAACGCTTGAAAAGAACGGGATTTCTTATGCACATGGACTATTCCATTTATGCTCTCCACACATGAGGTTTATGTCTCGCGAGGTGGAACATTTGGGTTAGATAATGGCTGAGTAGAAAAGTAATAGCTTAACAGTTAACAGCACATTACCCAAGTGAATTAATAAATCAAGTGACCTCGACAGAGCTCGAGTCTCAAGTGAAGAGAAAGGTTATCAAGATAAGTTGAAACAAATTATTGGTGACATGTATGGTTTTCCGCTGGAACCGGAAAGAGTAAAGCAGAACCTATACAAAGTAAAATTATAGGTCTTCAGAAACTATTTGGCCCAACAGCCAGCACATCTGGTTGGTAGTCGGTAATGAAATTGACTGGAGCAATAGCCAAAAGACACAAATTGAAATGAATTTTTCGATGGAACCCAGAAGTCTGAGCTTGTCACTTTTCGTGCAGTCAGCAGTAGAATTAAAAGTGTAAGTTGCACAAAAGGTGTTGGCTATGGTAAAAAGTATACATGTGCTTTATTCCTGGTGAATGTCACAGGTTAACTTCACTAACCCTGAATCATTCGATTTAGAAGGTTCTGTCCACGCAAAATTGGTGATAGCAATCAGTTAGGTGGACCTCGTGATTGTTCTCAAGTACATTTCGTTCATTTGACTATTAAAGGATAGACGCAGCCACAATTGAGAAATCGCTTAATTAATGTTGTCAGTATGTATTGAGAAAAGTTTAGTCCGTTTTGCTTTGTAACAATGGTACACCCCCGTGTCACCTCTCACCTGGTATTTGGAACACAAGTCAATAACTCCTTTTCTTATTTATTTTTCAGTGTTGCATTGATGACAACGAAGAGATGATGAAGGTACTGTTAGATTACGGAGCAAATGTAAATTCCGAAGACAGCGAAAAGTGGACACCTTTGCATGCTGCTGCGACGTGTGGGCACCTGCATCTCGTGAAGTATCTAATTGCCAAGTAAGTTCAGCTGGTAGCAGTGACATTGTGGCTATCAAGGAACAATAGACAATGTGACTGTGAGATATGAATCTTAATTCAGGAGTACACGCCAAACTGCATAGTGCGTTGCTGTTGAATGAATCAATAATTCATGCGAACCATATAACACTCCTTATTTTGCATCTTCTTGAGAAGTTTCGGGTTCTTAAGGAAAAGAATGGCACGGCTATTGTCATTTTTCATTATGTCTTGATAAACTGACACGCGTAAGATTGATACTGATGAAATGAAACACCAAATTACTTCCATTATTTATTCAGAACGTCAGAACTAGCGAGTGCATATTTTCCCACAGATATTTCACAATATTTCGAAGCAATATGATACTGCTCAAATATAGTAATTGCTAGCACGAGCTGCTGCTGTTGCTTTCAGTAAAATTCTGCGTCGATGAGATTGGATATGAGAATCTATTATTAGCTTACTTAGAAACCCAATAAATAATAAGCAATCTACAAGATTCTAAGAAACTCTTTAAGCCTAGTTAAATTGTTTTTAGCTTATTCGGAGAATTCTTTTTAACGTGAGTGATGTAAGCAGCAATCTCGTTAGATGAAGGTATTCATGGGCAGGCAATCGTGCCAAAACCATATCATTTTCGTAGTTTACGATGTTTGAGGACCACATATGAGATGTGCCCACATTCGGGTAAAACAAGTTCTAGGATGAGCAGCTACATGTAGACTTATTAACTAAAAGGTGGAAGGGATTTAATCAAGGGATTCCTGATGACTCTCATTTAATTTTGCGCAGAGGAGCCAATCTACTTGCCGTTAATGCTGAGGGGAACATGCCGTATGACATTTGTGATGAAGGTGAGTTTCATGTGGAAATCCGTGTTTTGTGTTCTAAGCTTAATATGCTCCAATCCAAGGAAATGAGTTTTCCACGCGTCAAGCCACTTATTTCTAAGCTTTGAAGCAGAAATAATCTTCGAAGTTCTTATGCAATAGTGAAATTGAAATTATGTATTTTGCCATCAAGGCACATACATCATTTCTGCATGAAATATCGCGCAGGGTGAGATGAAGTCCAAAGAGAGGCGTTCCCACCTGGCAGATCAATAAGAAATGTAATATTATTGTGACCGTCAACCGTATATCTCAAGGACTGTGTTGACAAGCTTGGCAACGACGATGTTGATTGATGAGCCTTACTCTTACGAGTGTTCTTGGTGTGTGACATTTCAGAGGCCACACTGGACTACATTGAATCTGAGATGGCGAAACGGGGGGTGACACAAGAACTTATCGAAGAGACAAGAGCTCTGCCTGAAACTCAGATGTTGAAAGAAATGCAGAGTGTTCTGTCAAAGGCTGGGGATCTTGAGTTTCGCGATCCGGATGGTGCCACACCAGTAAGTCTCTCCATTTTCTCCTCAAAAGTACTTTAACCAACCTTGGGGGCAAATTCTTCAACGATTCTGACACCATCACTGTTCTCTACGGTTTTGATTATGCAAATTCGGAACAAAATTCTACGAAATTCCTCCATTTTGCACAAGATGATATGCATATCGTGGTGGAGTATCTTGTTCTTGTGTCTTGGGATTAAACTAATATCCTAAAACCTACAAACTCGTATTCAAGAAAAGTTACTTACTACAGTTAAGACAGGCAGAGAGAGCAAGAACTTAATTATTAATTTCTAGCGTTTCATCAGTTGATCAAATCAGCTTGGAAGGGTTTTAAGTGCAACGGGCTTCATTCCCTAATTCGTGTAGGCTTTTCGAGAATGAAAACGAAAAGAAAGAAATGCGATCGCACTGTAGTGAACTTTGTGTAGTTGGGTTGATTTTAGGAATACATTCCCTACACAGCATCATATTTCATCGCCAACGAAAAGGATCAGGCAGGCTACACTAACAATCCTTTAGTAGCATGATATTCTATCATCTAGACCAAGAGCACATAACCTATTATCATGGGAAATGAGAAGGAAGTCGAGATTAAATTAAGAAAGTCTGCGTCACTCCCCTGATTCCGTATGTAGTCTAATAGAGAACTTATCTTTGGTAGAATTATTCAATTCACTTGTGCTGATTTGAACGAAACCAAAGATCAGCTTGATGTTCATACGTATAGTTAGTTTTTTAGTTCTTTCTTGGCTGAAAGCTAAACCCTAAGGGATTTCTAACTTTCTCTCGCGAACATTCAGCTCCATATTTCTCTGTTAATTAAATAAGAACCGTGGATCTCCAACCTATTCGAATTCTCCTCATGAATCCAAAAGCTAGACGAAGAAAGAATCCCTTTAACGAGCAGTTAACTACCCAACGGAGTTTCATAAAGTATATCTAGGGTAATTTTATGGCAGCCGTATAATTTTAACTGAGGTAGAAACGAGCACTTTCACACGAAGTACACATCTGCTCAGTATCAACAGGAATAGGAAATAGCACAGACATAAAATCATAGTAGAATGTGGTTCAGGCTAAATACTCACACTTTCCTGCTGTCCGTAGAGCTGAGCTCCTTTTGGCTCATTCAGAGGAAATCTCAGTTTCGTTCCCGTAATTGGCGTAAATTTACATTTCCTGTTCGTACAATACCGTTCAATGATCCGGCTAAGAGAAAACCCTTTCACCCGGTTGAAATTGGCACGAAGCAGCAGAGGTATATACTATAGGGATGCATACTTTATTGTTATTATATTATCAAGGGTTTATTATGCTCTTACTATTCTAGAAAGCATAATATAATCTTATTGCTATTCAGGAGAATATCCTAAAATCCTAATATAGTCTCTCCCCTGGCATTATATGAATTTTATTTCAGAGATTCTCTCATCTTCTCTACGGATGGTTTGAATATGTGATAATGATGTGATTATTTGCAGCTGCACATAGCAGCGGCCAATGGATACTACCGAGTGGTGGAATTTCTCTTGGATAATCACACAGCCACGGACGTTCAGGACAAGGACAACTGGCAACCAATTCATGCAGCAGCTTGTTGGGGACATGTAAGTTGATATAGTTGATGATATTGCATACGTGAGCGTGAGTCTCTCCTGTGGGATGCTTTCTCTCTCACTCTGTCTATGTACACAAATAAGACACAAGTCAGACTTTCAGCCTCTCTCTATCTCCCGACACGATTAAATGGAAAAACGAGATAAATATGTGACAGGGAAAGTTTTGCTTGGTGAAGAGAGTAGTAAGTAAACTCTTGTCATGTCGTTGGCTTGGCCCAAACCTCCGTTCTGCAAGAGTTATTGCTGTTTTGCAGTTTTCTCGAACTTGCCCTGAAGGTCATGCTCGGAAGTGGCATTCATGTTTAAGAGGACATTCGCTTGCCTTGCTAACTTTTCGATGACGTGAGTTAGTATGATGTACATATATATATATTTAGTGAATTATAGGGCAGAGTTGCACTTAACATTCGACGAAGGTACTGCAGATCTAGTTGGCTTTGAAGGAGAAGGACAGTCTGTGAGTGCTAAAAACTCGTCGCTTGTGTTGAGAAGAGAGAACTTCCTCCCGTCACCCCCGATGCTTTGCTTTACTTTTACTCCACAACTTTTACACATATTTATCTTCTAGTAGATGTGCTTCGATATCAGAACGAAAATGACACTGTAAAAGAAGAGGATTTCAAGTCAACCATGAAATCGGTTGAGTCCTATGAGAGTTGCTTTTCATACAGAGAAAACAGATTTAGGGTACTTCATAATTCATGACCAGAAAACCCACTCTCTCCATGTTGTGTTGACTGATAAATTGCCCAAAAGCTTTTTCTAAGCTGGATACGCTGTCATTGAGTTACCAACACACTACATTTCCTGTGCATCAAAGCTAGCGAGACAAATTATGCTTATGACCATAATGTGATGTGACGTGCGAATAAGTAAGTTATCATTTTATCATCATCATTCATCAGGTAGATTGTAGACCATAAGTTATAAGTAGATACTCAAATACTCACCCAATTTCTGGAGCAAATGCGAGACAACGATGATTAAACGTGATGTGCATTATCTTAATGCGGTAGGAACTTGTAGTCTGCCAAAAGAACTTGGGTGCAATTAAGCCTAAAACTTTTATTTAATGGAGCAATTCATTAGCCATCGTTAGCTGGTCGTAATATTCACACAAACTAAAGTGACATTCGACATTTCGGTACGGCTCATTGCTTTCACGGCCAAGAAGATTATAGCCACGCGATACACATCCACTATTCGCAATTTTGGGGAGAGAGTGAATGACTATTGGAAGGGAATGTTAATAAGTGAAAGAGTTTTGAATGAAATATGTTTTTTCTTTATAGCTGGACGTGTTGGAGCTATTAGTTCAAAACGGAGCGGATCTGAATGCTAGAACGAGAAATAATGAGACTCCTTATGGTACGTGACCCAATGTGAATTACTATTCTACACAGGATAGAAGAGTTAATTAATTCAATGGATTTCATTTACATCAATATATACCTTTCACTTGCCCATGTCTTCGGTGCATAGCAAGCTGAGAGAGATGAATCATTCAGGAATTCATTTAAGTTCGAAGAAAGTAGTTGTCTGCGAAGAGTTTAGCAATGAGAAATTTCCTGATAAAACCAATTCATGTTAGGGAACGTGCGATGTTTACTCCATCAGTCACGTTTACTTAGCTCGAGTCGAGATGTCGAGAACCTCAATCAATCAGTCTGCTTAAATATAATTTCCGACTGAAATGACATCCGGCCGGAACCTGACCGTGTGGCTTATTGTAATGCTGACCATCGTGATGCAGCTCTTGCTATGGTTTTACAGCTTCTTTGTTCACTGTAGTGTGTGGAAATTGAAGACTGTGTATAAACCTATAGGGAATGATGATGTGTAGAAGGTATTTATAAAGCCAAAAGGAGGCAGGATTGAGGTCGGATGTTTGGATCAATATTTGTTTAAGCTCTTAATGTACTAAGGTAAATGTATCGTGTAATCCCTTAGCCATATGTGAAGATGGAGAGATAAAAGAGAGGATTATCCAGTTAAGAAGTGAATTGGAGACGAAGCAACAAGAAGCTGCAAGGGCCAGGAGACTCAGAAGGACACAATCCTCCAATTCGAGGACCCAGTCGATTCGAAGAACATCTCAGAGAGACAAGGGACTCACTTCCAAGAGAGATACGGCCAGTGAAGCTGAGATTCTTATGAAACGAGAACCCAGCATTAAAGTTAGTGATGAATTATGACATTTTCCACTTAATTTTTGCACTTTTTTAGGCTTTGGTTATTCACAAATGAATGAGACGTGAATTAGACTCATTAAAATTAGCGTGAGAAATAGTTTTATGAGTGGGGGAAATGTTTTACAGCACTTTGGGATGTGAGACGTGATTTTCCTTTCCAACACGCGAGATGTTAATTATTGGTAGACTGATATTTCACTCGAGCAAGTTTTACGAAGTCTATGAATTTGTGAATCATGTTAAAGACAAGAGAGTAGACACGCTTTCACTTTCCTCGGGAGAGGCAGAGAATTTCACGGATTATCGAGTTATTAGGGCAGTGATCAAATGATGGAGCACTCGAACGTGCGAACTGCGAACATGTTTGGAGTTTGGAGTTCGTCTGAAGTCACCAGTTGGATGACTGAATTGACCTACCTCCCCACGAGTTTAACGAGATAATGTAATTTCCAGTAATTTGTTCATAGCTTCATACCAGAGAATATATATTGCGTGTCACGTCACAAAGTGTCTGAGACAAGGAAACCTGATAGAAATCTTTTTAGCTCGAGCAACTCATGTTGCCCCACGTGTAGAACAGGACAGAAATTAGGTCAGCTTTTAGCTCATCAATTACAGAACAAATTGTTGTGGATGATAATAGAGTTTTCTAGTTAGTCTGTTCAGTGGAGTGGAAAGGAGATAAGCGGACATTTCTATACACTGTGCTTGAACTGCTAGAAGTGCACACTCACTTTGTACAAGTTGCAAAGTAAGCTCATGAGAAAGTCCAGTTGAAAAATGGTTGAGGCACAAATGAAACCCTGGACAAAAACTAATCACCCTGTGGTTATTTAGGATAGCAGCCCATCTCCTACTGCAGACTTGTCCATTCCAGTAAATTCTCATGCCAGTACAACGGAAGGAAGTTCGACTGAAGAAGACGCTGATGACCATAGAAGTCTCCCTCCGGCAGCTTACGGAAGAGATTCAAGAGCCCAGATTAACGTTCCACCTAGTGAACTTGAGAAGCTTCAACAAATCGCTGCCAAAGGAAGCAGTAGTAGTGGATCATCAGAGACATCACAAAATAACACTATCAACAACAACCTGAAGCCAAACAATGTCAAGAACAACAATCTAAACTCCAACATTAACAATCAATCTACCAAGCAGTTTTCAAATCCTATATCAATTCCAGTCACAGACACAAACGCAAATCTGCCAAAGCCAGAGATTAATCCAGAGAAGCAGGTTCAAATAGGTGAGTATTTGTGGAAATGTCTCAATGTTGACACACGTGCATTCCCCATAGTTATCTTAGACGAAGCCCTTATACAATTAGTGTAATGCAAGCTTTCCTTGTGAAGTGCTGTGAAATCACGCGTTGAACGATATGAATGTTGCTTTACACATGAATTTTATTTGTTTGTTTTCTTTATGTTTGTGAAACCATTTTGCGCCGGATGAAAATAATGCTGTGACCGTTGTTGTGACCGTTCAGGCGCAAATGGCATATCCCTTAGTGGCAGTAGAGATAGTCTCACAGGCGTGGGAAACAGTACAATAGACATCCACGTCTCAGTTACAATCAATACCAGCAGTCCATCATCAACATTAACGAACGGTGGTGGAACATTAGCTGGAACCAATCATCCCACATCTCCGGGTCAAATTACACCTTACATCTCATCAGGAATAACTCCAGGAAGCACTTTGCTATCTCCCCCTGGAACCCTTGCGGATTTGAAAAAGCATCGATCCCTCATAAGAACTTCATCAAACCCCATAAATGGTAGTAATAATAACAATAATTCTTCTTCTCCTGACTCTTCACTTGTTTCCTATCCTAGCATTAGAAATTATAATCACTGTAATCACTACTCGCCCAACCCTCACCGCGTACCCTCTTTTTATTCCCCTCAGCAGCAGAGCAGTGGTTACTTCCACACCGCGTCTTCTATCGCTTTTGCTTCGTATGAACATGCAAACAATGCTAACTGGAGTGGGTGCAGTGGGGCTTTGAGTTACTCTCAGTCTGAGTTTGACAGCTCAGCTTTCTCAACTGGAGCATTGGCTCAAAATGCTTTGTGTTCGTATTGCCACTACAACAATGAATTGGGGCTTTCTCCTTACGTATCTTGTACGGATCCTGTGCAAACCAAGACTAACCATTGTAATAACCAAGTTTACATTAATACTTTAACAGGAGGCGTTTTGAACGACCTTCCAAACAAGTATGAGAGTCAACCTAGTCCTTCCGAATCCCTGAGACGATTCACTGGAGACGAAATTGTTGGAGATTATGGGGACGGGGGCAAAAAGTGTTGCGCTATTATGTGAAATGGCTTCTCTGCATGGATGAGATTGAACCAGAGTTTTAAGAGAGAGGTATATTTGTAGATGGTAGACTTAATGATTATTGTACTTAACCATATGACCGACGTACCTAAACTTATGGTACCTTCCACAACAACTCCTACACGTACATTCTAATCTTTGTACTTTTGACTTTGACGTGTTCCGTGTTGAACTGGGTTTTAATTGGATTTCTTGACTAACACACACTAATTGTCGTCGTCTTATTCTTTACTACGTCTTTCAGTTTGAGGTTTCAATTAATTTTTTTTATTAAGAAGTCTTCACATAAACTTTAATTGTCTTCTCTCGTTTTTCTTATGCCTTCCTTTTAATTCCTTTGTATTCCATACCATTTTACTGATGACTGTTTTTAGCTGTTACGAATAAACGTTTAACGTTTTAAAATGATTCCGAATTGAATGAAAAGTGTAAATTATAATGTCCATCCTCATGTGTACCTACTACAATGAACGATTTGAAAGTATTAAATCAGACAAATATATATCATGTATTAATGGATTTTGTACTTACATGTAACTAAAATATGCCGTATTTAAAGTGCTGTACTATCCAATAATTGGATTTTTATTTTGGAGAACTGATCGACCGACCTATTAATAATTGTTTGACTTTTCGCTTATTTAAAATTACTGTGAAACTCCATTCGTAAGTTCCTGTAGATGATTAATGGTATTGATTTTATTTGGAATACCGGTGCCAAATTAGTCTTAACTTGTTTTGTTGTTCGCCTATGAAAGAAGAATTATACGGAATAGGGATAATAACTCATACCTTGACATGTTTAGTACTTGACTAAAATTACTCGAAATTTTGTGTTCATTTCATTGTACCGAAAAGTATAGAGCGTTTGAATAATTCTTGATGCTGGATTTTGTTAATTACAATTTTGGAAGGAGTCTTCAAGGTGTCTCATGTTAGAGACAGTCAAAATACGGCAGAACGCTTTTAAAAGTCTAATCAAATTGCAAATACTGTCCGCGTATAAACTAATCGTACGGTATTTTCTTGAGCTGTTATTATGTATTTATATATTGTTCCGTGTCCTCAGCACGTTAAACTTTGTGTAGTTGGTATTTTCGTAAACTGTGTATGACCTTAAGTTACAAAACGCACGGAAAATTAAAGTCCAAACAAAACCGTTATGAGTTTACTATGTGGTGAGAAAGAAAGCATGTGGATTCCATTTCAACAGAAACTTCTCCAAGCACATTTACATCTTCCACATTCCCGATGAAGAATATACGTAGTTAGTTACCTGTAATGAGCGATTAATTAAATCTGTTTTCCAGTAACCGAGAACCGCATTTCAATGTGCTGTATTCTGCTCTAGTTATAGTTGTAACTTATTTTGTGTAATCAATTCTTCTTTTCGGTGTATTCATCGATTCCTGTGTTTAAGCAGAGTTCGGTTTTCAGTGATTATTACAAGACAGCATGCGAGTCTATGTAGATCTTTTAATGTGCAGAACTTAATGAAAAATGACTGTGAAGATACTCTTAAGTAGTATCAAGATTTCGTATAAAGAAATAAACACAATTTACTCGTTAACCAGTTGAGTTATTAGTTTATTGAAATCTTAATAATTATCGACGCGTTGCACATTTTAGGATTCCATTGCATTCATATTCCATCCATATACACACGTTATTTAGTGTACAACCGTCTTATCGCACCACATTTGGTACGATGGTAGTGCTACAGAGAATTAACAAAGATCACTGAAATCAGTGTGAAACCAGTCTCATTAAATGTTGAATGTGTGGTAATGTATAATTTTGCCAGTTTGATTTTTATAAACCAAACGCATACATATGTTGATGGCAATGAGAAATTTAATCACAGTAGGACAGAAATAGATCATCTTCGAATATTCTTAAGAACTAATTGTGTATCACAACTTTACATACCATTAACTTATTAATAAAGTCATCATATCCCAGACTCATTGAGGTGTATCTTTCTTAAGTTCAGATCCCAAAGTTTTACTTAACATAAATAAAGGAACGTAATGAAAGTAGAATGAAACCGAGGTTGAGACTTAATGAAAATCAGACTTAAATCATGCATAATTATTCCTCAACCTTCACTCACAAACCATTTGTATATTACGGTCCCTTAAGACACTTAATTAGTGGTTAATATAGAGTTGTGTGTGTACTGTGTTACAATGTAGATCACGGTTATATATAAGTAGGTAGTTACAGGCTAGTTTACTTGCTCCTTGGTTTTCATATTCTTCTTTCAACTTATTTGTAATTATTACACTGAGGTAGTGGAAGATGTTTGTCTTCCAAGGGTAATAATAATTATATCCATAAAGAATCGGGGACAATTTCACTTCTAATACTACACATGAGCCATGTATGCATTTCTAAAAATAAATCATTGTTGGTTGAACTCCTTGGAAAATTACAAATTACTTGTTCAAGTCACGAGTAATGCATTTGCAAAAATCCTATAAATTGCACCTTAATCTTGCCTTATTTTCCGTTAGCAAATGTACACAAGTCTCCTTATACATTCCAATCCTTATTAGGTTTCTTTTCAACTACACGAATTTGGAACTTATTACTTAGTACATTACAAATATTTAATCTTCAGTAAGACAGTGAGTGTAATCAATACTTCTCTTGTAAATGAAGAAGTATCCGGTTAGGATAGAATATTCATTAATTCATCGAGCTATTGTCATTTTTACAATTCCTTGTGGATCATTAGTAGGTTATTAATAATAATTGGTTTGTTAGTTCTGAGAAGAACTTAATGACCTCAAACATTACGGAGATTATTATTTGTACCGGAAACCGGGAAGTTTAGTAAAGATTTTTTTACCAGGTTTCGGTTTACACAATACAATAAATATTTTTTATCTTTACACTGTTACAGGTTATGTCTTATACTAAAATGTTTAATTCGCATGCTAATCCACTTGTTTGTTCCCAGTGAATGGAGGTCACTTTCAGCGATTGCCACGGCGCTTTAATCCATCTTCCCAATCTGTTCCGTTAGTGTCATCTTCTGCCTTCACTCTTTCCGAATTTAAATCTCTTTCGGGCTTGTGGAACTCTTCTTCTTCGTTCCCGTAGCTTCGTCGACGATTCCGAGTTAATGACTACAAATAAACGAATCCCAATGTAATTTCAATTCTAATTGGAATTGAAAGTGTTAATAAATTCCTGAGACTTACACTTGATCGCTTCTCATGCTTGTGTTCCTCGTATGGTGCTGCGTATTCGTTATGAGAGTGGGAGGATCCATTAGTGTGGTGCATCTGGTGGTGTTGTTGAATGGAAATGCCTCGCATTCCTCTTGTCAGACTTCCATTGCTGTATCCGTACATATTACCGTTGGGAAGACTTCTGGCTACCCGGAGTTCACTGAGAAGTCTGGCATTTTCTTCTTCCTGCATTCGAGCTTCCATTTCTTGTTTCCACAACACAGCTCTCTTGAAGTCTTCGGATCCCTCAAAATCTACAGAACGCATGATTCATCATAACCTAAAGTGTTTTAGAGAAAGACACTGTTTATTATTAAGAGAGGCAGCAGACCTAATGGCTTCATAATTCGATTGTCAACATGATCCTCATCGGAATTGAGTTCCTTGACAAGACTAGACATCGCATTTGTAACTGAATCAGCAGCGAGGAGTAAATCATTCCGTAGGTTTCTCTCTCCTATGGAACAGTCGTCTTGGTAGGATCCACTATGAAATTCTTCAGAGTTACTGAATGCAGAGCGAAGTTCACCAGTGAGTGAAGTGTACGTCTCAGAGTGATGCGGGGTCGGAGGTGCTGATCGATGGAGAGATCCCGGCTGACTGTAAATCGGCATGGCTGGAGTCTTTCCACTTCTTGGGGACGACTCTGGAGTTCCATTTGGACTTATTTGTTGTGCCTTCATCAGAGTGGGGAGTTCATAAATATGGAAATTAAATTTGTCTCATCTGAATTCATCTGATGCTTTTATGGGCACTGTACCCACAACTGTGGTTCACATACTTTCAGGAGTCTCATAAGGCCTTCCAGCTGTCCCATCAAATGCCTTCTAGAGTCTTGAAGGCCATTAAGCTTGTCTTCCAAGTCCATTTTGTGTTCCCGAAGAGCGTGCAGCTCGTCCATAACTATCGGATCTACTGGATCCCCATTTAGGTACTCCATTTCCTGTTGTGCTCTACAACAATCAATAAGTAACCATTTGATCCGTGCAGGAAAGTATACATTTGGAATAATCACTGGCACTACTGAATACCTCAGACACGCTATTTCTCGCATGATTTCTCGGTTTCTGGCCTCCAACTGAGCAATCATATCTCGTTGACTTTGAGTTGTATCGAACAAACTCATCGTCATGCTTGTTTGAGACATTGTTCTGCTGTGCTGTAAACAGAGTAAACAATTCATATGTTACTACACCAGGTCACTAATAATTCATTCTGCCTGCTACATTTCCATTATTGATCGAGTATGAAACAACCGGAAGATATCAACACACCTGGATTGTGCGGAATGGATTAGCAGGCTAAAAGATTGTCACACAAAGCCATTCAGAAATCGAGTGGACACTCAATAAAATTAATTCTGTGGTGCAAAAGTTAAGTCAAACTTACAGGGTACTTAGCGTCAGAGGCCAGACGTGCAGTGTACCTGGCAATGAGTCTGTGTTCTTCATCACTTTCACTCACACTATCAGAGTAGCCCCCCATTCTGCTGGGACTGTGTGTCACACAAAAATTCGTGCCGATAAGTAATCAGCATTTTATCACCCGACACGCGTAACACTAAATCAGCACATTATGTCAAGAAAGCAAAGAATGTTTTGTTAGTGAAATGCTTACCCTTGCCCAAGTTCCAAAGCAAACATTTTCTGGTCAGAATACGCATCCAAAGGTTCATATCCGGAAAACCCATTATGTATAGGCAAAGGCGAAGGAGGGCTGTTAAAGTTTAGACAAGAATTTCCCTTAGAAGTTGTTAAAAACAGTGGAGAAAAATATAGAAATGCCAGCAGCATAAGTACAACTGTCCGCATGTTATTTCTCACGGTATTTGCAACGAAAGCAAAGCTTTGATGAGGGTCGCTTAATGGCTCAAAGGAATTGTGAAGGTGAAAGCAGCGGAAAGAAAGAAAGTAATAAATCACACAGATGAAACTCAGCATGAATTGAGCTTCCAATGCGGAAACCTCGCAGTATCTGCATAATGTAGCAGCGTGGTGAAAATAACAATAGGGAGGAAAAGTATTTAAGCAGGTGCCCAACATAAGACCACGGGAAGCTTTTGGGTGTAATTGACCTTAACTCACACAATATGCGACAGGTTCAGACAACGTTCAGGCTCGTCGGGAAATCTTGGAACAACTTTCTTGGATTTTTCCGGTACACATCTCAGTGACTTCCTAAAGGAGTTGCGAAAACTCTTCCCACCTGTCTTCTGGAACAGGTGGAGAAGGAAATGGAATAGTTAGAAGCTGCGGTAATGACTTAATTTAAGAGTTAATGGGTGTGGATAATGTAAAACCAATAACACAACTTACGCTTGTAGAATACTCTTTGACTTCATGCTCTGCCCGGTGGTTGTCTGAAGTTTTCCCTTGCCAGAAGCAATTTTGGCACATATTAAAGTTGGAGCATTTTTGGCATTTGTACCTAAACCCTTGAATATTTCCAACTTTACAGACATTACACTGAATTCCGTGAATAACGTCTTCAACAGAAGCCATGGAATGTAGTAAAGGCAACCACATCAAACACGGTGGGCCTGGATCCACAAGCAAAGCATCCAGGAAACCGTTCACGGAGATTTTACTGGTCTACATACAAAGAGACACAAGTTTAGACAAAGAATTTGAGGAAACAACACTTCCGTCTTGGAAGAAAGTACCCCATCAAATATTGTCATAGCCAATCCATCAGTATATCCAAAAGTAGGCGATTCAAGAACCATAGAAGGAAGAGCCAAGACTTCCTGAAGGTACTCGGAAAAACGCGACAAAACAAGACATCCGCTTGCGTCAGAAATTAACGAAAAAATATCTGGAATTAAAGATGAAAGCAACATTAGTTTCTTTGTCCCAACAAATGATTTCCCGAGAGCGAGAGAGTGTGAACCCTTGAAATGATTGATGGAAAACTTACATCGAAGCTTGTCAACCAATTTTCCGCTGCACAGGGTTACAAGTCCTACTTTAACGGAGAAGACTCGAACTCTGCCACTCCCTTCACTGGAATATTCACATAAACATTGTATCATAAGCAAAAGCTTTCAAGGACATTATTGTCTTGAGGCAGATGAGCGTGAATAATGTTGGATCGATTTATGTACCTGTCAAAAGCGATGAGAAACCAAGAGAGCAAGTATCTAGCACAGCTGAGAACATCCACTTGCTGACCAAGAGGAAGACGCTTGTTCAGGTTCACGAATAATGAAGTCACAATAGATTCCAGTTTTGGCACGGTTATAATAGAATATGGGTCAAGTCCATTGAGTCCATTCTCTCGAAACCCTTCAATGACGTTCCAAAGGTCCACCAAAAGAACTAGAAGGAAAGCAATCAGCGTTATCGAGGTCACTTGTTCCGTATTTCTTATTTTCGAATATTCTTTCTTGTCTCTTTGGGCATGTTTATTCATACAAAATATCGATTAGTGCCACCCGTTGTTTGTCAAATCGTTGCGTGTTAACTCTTTGATCTGCGTCAACTTTCTCCTTCAACCAGTTACGTAAAGGATGGATGGATAGAGTGGAGGTACATTATTTTTTGATTTGGGTGTAATTGTCTACACTCCACTGAGCTTTGCATATGTGGGTGTGAGATAAAATGTGACATCTGCATACTGACGCATGCTAAATACTTCCTTATAAGATATAAGAATCTTGATTGAGAATAACTTACAATTAGATTTCTTTTGGATGAAACGCAACTTGGCTGCAGTCCGATAGGATGCGAACCTTATAGCGTCAAATCCCAGTTCCCTTAATTCCTGTACGAGCAATGACAAGTCTTCTGAGTCCACGGAACTGTTGGTGGGTAAGTTCATAGTGGAAGTTCCGCTAGTAGACATTTCTGGAAGGAGAATACATAAAATTTAAATTCGAATAGGACTAGATAGAGATGTGTGGGGCATTAGTTTTATTGCAGATATATATGGGCACATCTTCTTAAACATTCATTATTATGAGTTTCATCTAACGGAACTGCTATACGTTTCTGTGAACCTGTCTATACGAGATTCACGGATATAGCTTCCTCCACATTAAATATTTAGAGGCAGTGACACGTTCGGAAATCCCCTGAGAGTGCATCCTACGGAATTACATTTTTACCTGCCTACAGAGAGTCTCCATTTTTGTAAGGATGATTTACGAGCTCACAATGTTTGCATTGGGTTTATGTAAAAAATATCTGGGTGATTGATACTTCTCACAAAACTTCTTGTGGTATTAAATATCCCCTGAGGAACAACGTAGGAGAAAACTGCTTAAGTGTGGAAATAGAATTCTCGTCTGCAAACAAGAAGTTACAAGCTAGAAGACGTGTACATTTTTAACGACACTGCGTACAAAAACTTGCTCTGCAGTCAGAGGGGGGCCTGAATCAAAACTAATTACTACTTCACACCTGCTAACTTTGGTAATAAAGACATAATTAAATTAGATAGAAAGTCTTAGGGAAAGTCTCACATTGGGCGATAAAGAAGTCAGTCTCCCGAGTGGATTGGAAGGTAACAAAAGAGATTATTTCAGTTCATCTCGTTAGAGAAGTAACGGCACTAATTATGCAGAGTGGTTCATGGTAATTAAATGTGACACGGGTGGATTGACAAGTGTGAGTGTATGCGGATGATGAAGATAAAGAAGGGGTGAAGAAAATGTAGAAGACTCGATGCAGCACAAACACAGAATGGATGGATGAACAATTCCGTACCGGAATCCCGAGGATTTTCTAATAAGAGGTATTCCGGTCCAGCTCTCAGTTTTCTTTTGGTTCTTTCCCCGACTGACTTTCACTCTTTCAGTAGAGAGTAATATGTATATATTCCAAACGCATGGGAGGTAGTGATGGTGGTGTGTGTTGGGTGAACCTGTGCCAGAAGTGCTTTTCTTAAAACTCTCTCCGAGTCTAACCAGTCGTAAGAAATTGGGAGAAACAAGGAGACTCTTCGTCCAACACTTCTTCTTCGTACGAACTACTGACTGGAAATGAGTGTAAGCAGTAGAAAGCCCAGTCACTGTATCACCTCCTCCTTTTTAACAAGTATAGAGTTTGGTAGGTTTCACTTGAATTCCTTGTTGTCCTATTCTATTTTCCATGTATCCCCACATTTATAGTCTCTGTGGAGAGTAGGTAGTGAAATGATGATGTGAAAGCCTTGCCTCAGGATCGAACAACACACGGCCAAAATGTATGATGAATTGATCTGCTTTTTCAAGAGTGAAAGTTCATATATGGAATGGGTGGATGTGGTTGAATATAGATGAGGACACGAGATGAGATTCGGTGAAGAGTCACTAGCAGCAAGGAAAGCCAACCTGGAATGAATCATAGCGACCCTCATAACACTGAAAGTTGACAGTAAATGGGGAAAGTACTCACATAGACGATATTTATACGTGGAGAGAGAGAGTTTCCAAAAGTAGAGACATATTTCATGTAACAGGCAATGACTTCACGAGCTGCGACCGAGCAATCATATAATAACTACACTGGATATATCGTCGTCACTCCGAATTCGGTCTTTTCTTCCCCTTCTTATCGGGTGGATGTGCAATCTAACTATCTGTCAGGATCATATGTTCTACACATACAAACAACTGAGGAGGTGCATTCCTCGTCCACACTATTTACATTGAGATCCATGAAAGATGTGGACTGAATAGAGAAGGTGTTTCTAGCTCATGTCCATCTACAATTCTACACCCTTCCTTCATCCTTAAAAAGCTATTCCACAGTATTGCCTGGAAGCGATACGCACACACACAGTGGAGAGCCTCTCTCTATCCGTATGGTGACTTTTATGTTCAACTATTGTGTGGTAGATGTATGAGGGGATAGGCAACAACTTCTGAAATAGTATGTTGTGTGTGTAACTGTTAGAAGTAAAGTAAAGCTCCTAGTGAGGAGAAAGCACAACAAGAGGGTGCAATGTTACAAGATACATCCAATTATTGACTTTCTCTCTTATATAAAGCTTATCTTAGTGTAATTAGATTTCCTAGTTAGTTCAAGCATATAATTCCCTCGCCTGTAAATTACAAGTAATTGCTTTTCTCCACACAAAGGGATTTGCACTAATGCAGGACGTGGTTGGATGAAATTATAAAGTCACATTTGGCCAAGTTCATTATGCTGCATATCTTTCTGAGAACGTGTTTTGTTCAAATTGTAAGAAGAAAGCAATGTAAACAGGAAGTGTATGAGTGCATATGATAATAATGACAATGTTATTAAGAGTAAGTCCATAAGATTCAAAGCATCAGGCATCATTGAATCTGAGTCCACTTTGCATGAAATGAGATTAGGAATTCTCGTGCAGTTTTGGTATTTAGGCAGTGTGGGTTATCAGAGGATCGTCAGAAGAGCATAGGCACATCCTGGATGACTTTGTACGATGTTGATGAGAGAGAAGAGCGAGATAAAATTTTGGTTTGACTGGCTTAGATGGCGACTGGGAGTAGGGAAGTGATCTCTGAAAAGTAACGAAAGGGTTGTGTATACATTATGGGATACTATACGCTATGTTGGTGTGAAGACTGAAGAGATGTGTGTGGTGGTGTAACAACTCAGCCTTGATGCTCCTCTACCCACTATACTATAACATACAGTATGCCATACTCGTGGGCTCTCCAATATGCTTCAAGGAGAAAGCTTTATTGGTGCGGGAGTATTGTGAACAGGTGAAGGTGGACACCGTCTGAAGATATGAATGGACTTCTTATCCTTGGACTAAACTCATTCATAATCAACTCTCCCCGTTTAACTACTCTTTAGTCATAATTCTTTGTGGGAGTAAATCTGTGAGTGGAAAACACCCTTTGAGTATTTGACGGGTGAAATTTCTACAAAATACAAGTTTTTAGTTGGATTTAAATTGAGGAATTCAAGTGATTTTTAGTGTAAAAACCGGAAAATATGTGGCAATTGAAGGTGAATTTATACCAACGTTTCATTTTGGGTAAATAAATCAGTTAGTGTTGTTGATTTAAAGTTTAAATTCACTTGCGAAGGGAGATAAGTATGAATTTGGAAGAAGATTTGATGTGAGTCACCAGAGACGATGTTTTTAATATAAAGTGTCAATTTGAGTACAGTAGTTGTTGTTTATTGATGACAAGCACCATGACTTAAGAAGCAAAGTCCAATTAACTTCAAAGATATTGGGTGATCGCTATCATATCCGTAAGTAAAAAGTTTGTTCCTATTAAATTATCAGCTGTATTTTAGATTGCATTTGAAGCAGATCAGTCCAAATCAATAGCTGCAATTGGTGTATTATGGCAGATTATGAGTAAATGAGTACTAAATGAATTCCGTTTAAGTATATTATAACTGGCCCATCTTCGTCACGTTGAACATAAATATAAAACTACCATGATTGTGACTTTGTAAATAATGAACAATTGTTGAATTGTGTTTTAAACGGATAAATGTGCTTTCAGTCCTTCGTACATTATAGTCTGCTGACTGTGACCAACAGGAAGTGGAAGATAATGTGTTAATTAAATTAAACATTCCGAACATAAATAAATACATTATGTGTATTAAGTCCATATAAACCATAATTCTCAAAATAGAAACATGCATATGTATTCATTCAAATGATGTGCTGTTCTTTGTAATCTCTACGCTAACGTTCATTCATTGTACTAGTACATAGCGTCTTACTATTTACGAAGAAGATACGCAAAATTCATTATACAAATAGGCTAACCCACCAATCCATTAAGTTAGCTGAGAATTCTGGTGGACTGGAGCACAAGTGCTGATACAGATACGCGAAAGCTTGCCTATTTTTGATGATAAATTAGTGAATAGGCAGAATCTGATTCATGAATGAGTGAATGAACATTATTTGGAGAGCAAAGCAGGAAGGTAAATCTCGTCAGCAATTACTGGAATTATTACACGTGAGGGATACTGTAGCCCACTAACAGTAACTGAATATAACTGCTCAGTCATACAAAAGTCTGTTGAACAATGATAAGCCACTTGAATGTTAAACAAACATTTAGTGAGACGCCTTAATAGTTATAATTGGTTAGCAGTGTGCAGTGACTAGGGAGTTCAGTTAGTTAATGTTTATTCTTTTCTGATTGTAGTACGTCCAGTGAACTTATTTATTAAAGCTACGAAGTGTATTGTGCGCCAGGTGAGAATGTGCTAAAGTAATTATTTATTTAATCCCACTACACCTGTAGTTCAATATTTCTAGAAACCGTCCTCCTTAATCAAGCATCTCTTATTAGTGTAACAATATAGTGTAAACAGTTCTGTATCGTAAAATATTGCGTTAAAAACTCAGGAAATAAAAAATACGGAATGCCAAAAGGAATCGGGTGAAAGACGATGAAGCAGTATCGATTCTGGATCGGTTGTCTCGGGTAATCCTATACACTTTTGTTTATCTTGAGAGAACTAAAACTCTAAAACGAGTGTTAGTTTATTATGTCTGATGAGTTTTTGGGTCATCATGTGATTGAGCTTAACCGATTAATGATCGACTCCCAAGGAGTAAATGTGCACCTATAAATTCCTGACTAAATATATAGTTGCACTTCAATCCAAATGTCTAAATTTTAGCATGATCCTATTCCTTCTTATTTATTGCTGAGGTGTAAACATCATAATAGAAATAATAATGTGCTGAAACTATTTTTATATTCTCTGATTGACAAATAAGTCACCTAGAATTAAATGCTTTGAAACAACAGACAATGTGAATGCGTGGGACTTGCTTGGTTTGGTCTGATTATTGTATTGAACGATTATTGACCACAGCTCCATATTTTAAAGAATACAATTTGTCTCAACTAATCTGAGATGTGAGGAGTACATAAGCTATCTCCAATGTCAGTAAGAAGATTTATTAACACCTCAACATTGAGAGGAATGAATGAAGGTCAGTCATTTTAGGGCTAGCCTGTACTTGTAATCTTACCGCGTGGGCAGAGAATATTGTATTTCAAGTAATGAACTTAAGTGCTAATACTAATGTGTCTTGGTTTCAACTATCACAATAATATTATACAATCAAATCCCAAGTTGTTGTGGCAGACTGTCCGTGGAATATGTGGCCATTTTTTGCAGTAGATTGTCGAAACTCTATTTGCACCTGGTGGCTTTTCTGCCTTTCGGTGTAACGTACAGCTTGCAGTGCTGAAGTAGAAATGGCGTTCTACCATAATGGAAACTGAAATAGCCGTCAAATGAGATTAAAATATTCAAAGATATCAATTTGGAACCAATTGATCATTAGAAGGATTTATTACTACAGTAGACTTAAAATTCCAAGCCGGTCATGTGTTGTTGATTACGTAAGAACACTTAAAATCAAGTTAGGAAGGGTTCTTATGTCTTAGTCATTGCGTTAGTTAGAAATGTGTCAAACTGAGACAATAATAGAAACTCATGTCGTGAAAGATCTAGGCAATGAGAGCAAACGCTGATAATAAGGCAGTTTCTCCTTCTAGCTTGATTAAGTTGTGTTTCAACACGCTGAGCAAATAAACTTAGCTGATATAATGCTGGCTAGGAAAGCTTACACAACATCCGTTCAAGGACTGTGTTAACTTGTTGGAATATATTATAATATAATGAAGCAACAACAATTAATATAAACTAAAATAGCAAACAATCCTAATGGTTAGTATTATTTAAAACCGTTCAGGAATTAAAGGAGCCTCGAAAGAAGATCGGTAGCACGATACGATTCAAGATCCTCTTAAAGGCTTATTACCATTTAGCAGATGGCAACAGGGGGTAGTTTTTTAACGCACATCCCAAAATATCTCTGAATAGGAATTTCTGTGAGTCTTCATTCCTCCTCCTTCATTCGAATCCTCCGAGGCGTCCGTTAGGAGCCGAACAGTTTGAAAAGATGAATGAAATCACCTAGGAATAAAAGTATCTGTCGAGCGAACTTCCTGAATCGTACGGAGCATCATTCCATAGTAAACTGAATTCACCATTGTCTACATTAAATTCGAATTTATGGACTCATTTGAGAGATTGATGTTAGATGTGTGGACAATTGAGTGGACAGTAAAAAGGACAGGGAATGATAAGTAAAACAATCAATCTGGTTTCTGCCTTGGCTAATCAAATGTAATTCATTTAATAAGGCCGACACTCTCTGTAAAGTGTAAATGTGTTGACTGGCTATTGAACCTGTGAAATATTAAATAGTCTGCTAGTCAAGTTATTGAATGTAGTGCCGACGGTATTTAAACTAATCATCCTTATTCATCCAACAACAACACTTTCTACGTTTTTATGTATTTAAATTACTAATGTGCATTTTACATGACTGGGGGCATTTATGAATGCAATTATTGGAATTATCAGCTTAAACTTTCCTTTAGTTTCTTTCGATTCATGATAAAAGATTCAGAACTTCCTAATTGCTGCATATGCATATACTGAAACTATAAGCTTGAAGGTGAGTGGGCCACATGGATGCATCCGGAGATTTCATACGGGCCTAAGGCAGATCAAGTCTCATCAGCTGAATAAAAGATCATCTAGCTGGTAGGATAGCGGAGTTGATATAACTAGAATGGTTTGGGGATCTCGTTGTTCAGTTTTCATGTGAAGAGGGTCGTCGACGGAAGGTCTTCGCTGAGAATTGGCTTGGCTCGTTTTGCAGCATGGTGTGCATACACAGAAAGACAAGGTTGTTAGGTACTGTGGTCTGAGTTTAGAGAAGGTGCAAGTGCATCTGGATTAGGAAGGAATGAAAGTACGATAAGAGATAACTGCCAAGACAGAAACCTCTGAGCGAAAGTGAAAAGACTTTATGGTGGCTTGGAAAAAGCGATTTAGTAATCTTCCCTACCTTACAGAACCGTGATTTACTGTGAACAGTTGAGAAACTAAAACTGCTTCTGATGATAAGAAAAAAATAACTTTACCATCCTGTGTAAATAGAAGACCCAGAATGAAAAGGAAACTTGTCTAAAAGCCAACATCTTTTTATCTTAAACAACATCATCATATCTACTCTTGTAAAAGTGTCACAAGGACTGAATCAAAAAAGATGTGTAAAGAACAATAAAAGCTGAGATAGGCTGTTTGGTTGAGCCAACATTTCCACGTCAAGGCCAGTGGAGACAGAATATTCTAAAAAGTGAAATAACCAAGTAGGAAATCCCCAGGAATAAATGACATTGCGTATGTCTTCTTCGTTGCTGGTTTATCGGAAGCTACTCTAAATATTGTAGAACAGACTGGTGGTTTAGTAAATTGGTAAATTCATGCGAATTGGGGAAGCTTTAAGAATTTTGGCTGTTGAGGAAACTTTTCGTACATGTGAGGAAAGTCAAAAGGGACAAATATATATAACGAGTGGATGCAGACAGGAAGTTAATTCGTGTGGATAATTGTCTAACATTCCTCGAACAAACATCCAACAGTTGTGGTCACAAGAATACACGGAAAATGCACCAAACCGAGTGGTTGGTTAATTGAGCAGTTGTTTGATAACTGTATAGTTGTGAAGTGTTCCAGTGACATATTCACGCAAGCTGCATAAATAAAGCGGACGTGTGAGACTGTGCTAATAAGAATGAGCAATTCATTGTGTTGCTGTTCGAGTGTATGCCACTTTGGTTCACACTTAAAGACCAGACATATACGCAAGTATTTAAAGAATCTTTTACTGCATGGAGATTCTAATTTTGTCTAATCAGTCTTTGAAGCCGAACACTTCTGTATTTTATTCGTCCATGTCTTCAACATCCTGTCCAGTCTTCACAGAGTCGATTAATTAAGTGTTACTATACAGAACTAAACAAAACGTAGTTGATTTCCTCAGTAGATTGATAAGACTCTATTTGAGAGTTTCCGGCTTGGAGAATTTCTCGTGTCCATTGTGTGTGTATGTTTTTCCTGGTCATCTTTAGTAAAGAATCGTTTGTGACCTCGTATTAACATTCAAACTGGCAAACGGAAACAACTTCAGGAACTTCTGCATAGTTGCATAATATTTAGACTTTTGACATTCGTATAAGAAACCATTAAGAAAGACTAGCCACAAATGTGTTTATTCCGTGTTTTGGTTTAGATCGCCGTGGCCTTGTGGTTGAAATTGGTCAAGAAGAATTTAGTAAATTTCATAAGAAGGTGTGTCAGTTGTTGGTGTTATCTACTGAACTTACTACTGGATAATAAAGCGAACTGCATGGGGTCTCATCAAACGCTGTCTTTATTACGCCTAAAGTGATACATGATCTTAATTTCACGTTCCATTGTGAAGTGTTATGCAGAGTCTTAGAATTTGTGGCTCGAGAGAGAAAGGAGTCTCGTAAATACTTTTTAAAAAAACACTATCCTCGCCTACTTTCTTAACTTCATAAGTGACTTCATGTTGAGTTGTATTGTGAGGAGATACATCTTTTGTAGTGCTAACTACTAAATCTGTCTAGTTCGAGAAAGGGTTGTTCTGCTAAGGAGTCTTAACTGCTTCTGGGTTGGAGTTCATGTGCATTCAAAATTCAAGTGTCTGGAAGGCATACAACTTCTTAATTACTTCCATGTGGACTACATGAAACATGAGAATCGGTTCAGTTTGTCTTTCGTCTTTACTCGTAAAAACAATGTTGATAAGTGCGATTGAGCTCTTCATAGCTAGTTGTGTATCTTAAACAAGTGTTAATTATTTTTGAAGGGTGATTTCTAATCTCAAGTTATGCGTGCTATGCGTACATGTGCGTGAAAGTAACGGTGCGAATGCTCTACTGTCAATGGAAATAAGTGCTGGTCGGGTGACTGGGGAGTTTTTTCCATGCAATTAGTAGATTGAAACAAGTCCTCGATAAAAGGAGGAGAATTGACTGAGGGTGTCTGTGTAGTAACAACTACCTCAACGATTTTAATCATGGAGCGAGTCGATGCTGGATTCATCTTTAAAAGACCTGTGTATAAACTAATCCAGTATTTGGACATGTAAGTGTCAAGAGGGACAGTTAATTAGTCTTATCAACCGTTGAAAATTAATAAGTATAAAGTATGTAACGTAGAGTAGCGAGTAGCATTTAAAATGAATTGGTATGTGGTTTATTACCCATCGAGTCTGTGAATGATTATAATGACTAACGTGATATTTGTGCAGTATGGTGAGTTGATTTTTCTCAGGATCAATCGTGAACAGATCTTATTGATTTTGGCCAAAATAAAGAAGTAGGAAATAAAAAAAACCAGTACAGATGTCCCAATCCCCTATTTGAGTAATGTTAATGATTCTTTGTAGCTTTAGTCATATGCCATGTGTAGGTTTAATGAAGTTGGTGACCATTGACCAATATGATTAGCTACATGTATCATACGTGAGGCTTATTGGACTATCTAAATAGTATTAGAATAACAATGCTAAATGTTCCTGCCATCGGAAACTCCCACAGCTCAATTAACCTACATTTTTACAATTCCCGTCATTTTAGGGCAGGACAGGAAATCAGATAAAATATTAGTCCTTAACGTATGATAATAATTTTTCCATAAAAAGATAGACTAACTCAGAGGAAGCTTTTAGCCTAATTTCACTATTATAACTGCTTTTGTATGCATGTAAAGCATCAAGACCATTGTACGAGGAGTTGGGTAATAATGGCAGTAAATCAGTCTTTAGGCCAGTGGTCTTCGAAGTGTAAACGAATTTATTATCATTTAATAGACTTTTATGACATTTTTTATTCAACTTACAACTGGAACATCCTCCAATTGTCACACAAGTAACAGTGCAACAGATCCTGTTGAGGATAGTTGATTGTTATGCTAATCAACTATATTATTTGTTTGAAAAGGGCTGGTTACCTTTTCACTTGAGACTTTAGGACTCTCCCAGGAACACAAGCCAGTCTGACTTGGAAAGCTGAGAACTAACTGATAAGAGACAAGGATACCTTGCATCTATCTCTGTAATTCGATTCAATACAAAAGCTGCATACATTTTATTCACCAGTGAGTTTCTAAAGAGGAAAGATGTCAGATTTACAAATGGATGATTGTGTCGGAAAATGTAAACTGTGGGCAAAAATTTGTGTAGGATACTTTTCATTCAGTAAAGTGACCTTTTAAATCGATTTCGGGGCTTAGCTGAATGAATGAGTATTCAAATACAAAATAAAAGGTAAATCAACAGTGGGAAAGATGGAATCATTCAACTGCACAGAATGTAAATTGAGATTTCATACATTAAACATCCTGCCTATTAATTGAGGATGAATATCAATCCTAAGATTATACTGATCCGCTGGTGACTGGTATTCTTGTTTTGTACAGACTCTTTGTACGACATGTAGAAATGAATTCATGTATGATAACTAAAATTTAGTTCTCCCAGTTGCACCCTTTTGTAATCCAAAAAACACTCAATGCATTTAAATTACTACATAACAAGAGGGTCTGAACTGTCACCCATGAGTGATGTCGAACAAGATTTTGTAGAAATTTAATTCGCACAGATGAATAATTTTTAAACATTAACCCGTGGTGACTGTCTCGTGAATTCGTGATTTGATATTGTTTGCCACAGGAAACGGAACTTGATTAACAACTTAACTGTTTGAATTTCATCCAGTGATAGCGTATTGCGATGAATCATGAATGATAAAACAGCAATAAATAAAATGCCTTGGAATTTGATGTATCCCTTTTGAATAAAACATGCATTTATAGTGGTTAAATAGCTCAGAATAATGAATGTAATTAAGTATTTTGTGGTAGTGTTTGTACGTGGGTGTTTTTAAATGTAAATCATATTGAAATTGACTTAATTCTTAATGTTATTTACAGGGATGAGCCTCCAAAGTTATCTTCAACCGCAAGCATGAATTCAAAAGATAGAACTGCTAGTCCCGGTCGTAAAGGGTCCGGCCCTTTACCTCGTCAACAAAGTGCTCTTCATGATAAGAACAACTTAGTCATCAACGGGATGCTAGGAAATAACCGACCTATGAGTGAATTCCACCCACCATCTTTGGGATTGTTGGACAGCGGAAGTACCAACGAGAACAAAACAACTCTCAAGATCCACTTGGTGGATGGAGGATTCAATGTAGTCAAATGTAGTGATACAACTGATATTAAGGTGAGTTTCAAGTTTGAAATCTACATGAGTATTTAAATAATCTCGAGAACATAGACAATAGACACACACACAAACACGAAGAGACAAGTGAATAAATCTCTAGTGCTTTCGTCCAAACCAGGGAGATCATGCAAATAGGTTGAGTGTTGAGTGAACTTTATTCACACGCTCATCAGCTTTCATTATTGCATTGTATTATGATTATGTAAGATGTTGGATGTAGAATAATATTTGTCGGAAAGTAGAGAGAGCAATAAAATTCTAACGAACAAAAAGTTGCTGGACAGGAACTGGGAGCGAGGAAATGGTGAAGTAGAGATTAGAATCTCATGTGTGTGTTGCAGTATGTGACCTCATATCAGTAAAAGGGCATTTTAGTGCTTTTACTTGTATATAGTTGTAATTATAATCCTTTGGTTTTAAGTTTAAAGCAGTCTTAGAGATTTTGGTTGCACTCAGAGTTCCTTGTAGCCTCTAGCTAGTAAATTGAGCGTGTTGCGAGGGTTGGTGAGCTGAAATTCTGAAATGATGTTTTTGCAAATGATGAGCATATAAGGTAAGATTTTGGAAGGGATAGGATAGGATTCAAGTTAATTCTGTAAGAATCTTAATGTTCCTTTAAAGACAGTTGCAAGTTTAAAGCATTCGAAGCATGTGCGCTCACACCGTGAATACTGAAATCTCGTAAAGTTCAGGAGGGGAAAGTTCCTCACTCATAGTTGCGTCTGAAACTCATGAATCTTATCTTAAGCTGTGACTGACTGTATTATTCGCCAGAATGAAACAAAAACATCTCAGGGTGAAATTCTTGATTCAGAGAATTATGTCCTTGAAGGGTGGAAGGGATCCGTGAAACCCAATGGGAAGAATGATTTGGTCAATTGGATTTTTCTTTGGTCTCTTCACTCTGGGGGAATTTTGTGGCCTTTCGTGCAACGTTGTAAGAATAAGAAAGACCAACTTGGGTAGGTTGAAGGGCAGCTTTGTAATACATATTCCCCTTCTGTCTTTGCGACGGAGACTGATGCTTCGATCCCAGTAGAGAAAGTCAGGGCTGCTTTATTATGTTATCACCGTAAGGGTTGACTTTGAGTTAGTGAACGGCCTTGCTTTCTGATTCAAGATGGTATTCCAAAAAATGATCTACGCTTGAGGAGAGGGAGTCAGCTGAGAAAAAGTCATTTTATTCTGCCAACTTTTCACTGGAGAAGTAGCAAGTAGGCAGTAGTGAAAGAAAGTACACGATGAAGTAGTTCACCTGCTTGCATAATTCAAAATCTTGCTGGAGAATTTTAGATTTAAAGTGTAAAAGATATCGTTCGCACATTCTGAACACGTCGGGTGTAGAAAATGAAGAAAAAATATGAAATGGAATATCATAGTCATTTACCTCAGTGTATGATGATAGATTGGTAGTTGGGCACAGAAGCCAACAGCTTGGGTGATTTCCAATGCACCTGGGAGAAATTGAGTCTCTTTACTACACACGTGAAGGAAAGTGTAGCTTGTAATGAAATAACAAGATATCGAATGACACGACACGAGGTTGTAGAGATTCCACACGAGAAAGCTTTCAAATGCAGTGTAACTTATGTCAGGAAGTCAATGAATAATTGATGCATTCCTCTGCTGAATAAGAATAATTTGGTAACATGCACACACAGGAGATTTAAGTTTAATACAATCTCCATCATCTATCATGACAAGGTTTTGTGTAGTGTACTTGGGAGTATTCTAAGGTCTCAAATTGTCTTTTTACAGGGGATTATCCAACTTCTGACAACGAGACTGGCTGCCAACAGCTCTAGACCATATCAACATTTATTTACTCTGCGGCTGAAGCATCCTGAGTCCAATGATGTCTACTGGCTTCACCCGGACATGACTGTGTACCAAGTAAGAAGGGTTAAATTTCCCCTTTGTGTTAATTTGAAAAGGACAAGGAATTATTTATGCAGATTGAAGTCTTTTTAATGGTCAAACATTTAATTAAGCCAACTTAGAGATACAACGTTTAATCAACAGAATTATGAGAAGTGTGATATCTGGTGACTTATGGAGATGAGTATTCTATCCGGGGTTCTCAAAGCGTATTATGTCACGAATTATTCTGAGTTTTGCCTTTTCATTTGTCATCCGGTCTCCGGTGTATCGGGTTAAAATTGGGTCTGGGTCTCGGGTACGGATGGAATATGATTTGGAGATAGCACACGCACGCTTAACAAAGCCTTTAGAAATGCAACAATAAATGCACTGGCTACTTGAAGGGACACGGTCGTGTGACTGTCTGATACCCAACCCACTAGCCAATATTAACACTGTGGGAAATGCAGGAAAAGGTTGAGGTCCTATTGTACCAGACTAATACGATAACCTCTATAGTTCCCCAATATTCTTTTGTGATGCTATCATTCCTGATGATGCAATTCATTTTATTCAGTCAAAATGCACACACGTCTGGGTTGAAATGAAAGTGCCAACATACATATGAATGATCCAATATTTATGAAATGTCTGTGGGAAATTGTGCTCAGTTTTGGTTGGATTTGTATAATGATCTGTAAAGTTTACGTGAAGTTTACTGCAGTATATACCCGATTTAGACCACATGGCTCATTTACTACGAGAGAGTTGGATGAAAAATGAGCTTTGTCGAGGGAGACAAGACAAGAATGATAAAAAATTGCTAGCTATGATGAAACATAAAAAGGAAATAGGAAGTTGGGTAATTTATGACAGGGGGTTTCCTTTCATTTGTACTTAATACTGTTTTGATAAGTACTTATGTATAAAGTTTAAACACGAGTTTTAATTGAAGTACCCTTGGGGTTTGCAATAGACACTCTGTGGATAATCCGATTTATCTTGGAGTAAGTAATTGAAATTTTGTAAAGTTGTTGTGAGTGGGCCCGGTGGAACAGAATTTAGGGTTGAATGCACAACATTAATAAAAGATTTTTTTGGCAACGGATCAATTGGAAATTTAAATACGACCGACTGGTTTTTTCAGGTCCGGGAGAAGTATGAGAAGAAACATCCAAGTTCTGAATGGAGATACGAACTCCGCATTCGTTACTACAATAATGACCTGAAAACTCTTGAAGAGAAAGATACTGTTACGTTCCATTATCTTTATGATCAGGTAAGAGATGGTTGATGATGCTTGTTATTGTCTCTTGTTATATTCAGAGGTTTAAATAACCAAGTTGTAAAAGCGCTGGCGCTAGGATTAAGATAATGAAATAATTTAACGAGTATTCATGACTAATAAAAGTCTCTTTAAAGGTGAAAGACGATTACCTGACTCGAGAACATCAGAACCCGAATCAAGACATCGCCCTTCAGTTGTGTTGTCTCGCGATGCGTCACTATTTTAAGGACATGCAACAACTAGCATTAGATAAGAAGAGCAATTTAGACTACATCGAAAAGGACATAGGACTCCACAAGTTCCTACCAAAAACTCTGCTGGGTTCGATGAAGCAAAAAACGTTGAGGAAGATGATTCAAGCCAATTTCAAAAAGTTTGTGAATTTAAGTGATAAAGACTGTATGATTCAGTATTTGGAATTGGTGAAAAGTGTGATTCGCTACGATCGAGAAAAGTTCCGCTGCGCTCTAGGGGTGAGTACGACTGTTTAAAGGATTTTTTTCTACATAATGAATTGCTACATTTACGGGTGGCTATCAAAAGCATAAGGTACTTTATTGAGTCATTTTGCGTGCGAATTCATAGGGAGAGAAACTATTCCAAGAAAATGTTTGTTTGTCATGTTGGAATACGAAATGTTTGAGGGATATGCATCTCCCTTGTTAGAAAAGTAACATTTCCTCCTTTGATAACAGAGACAAGTATAAAGATGTTGTCAATCTGTAGTCTGTTCACAAAAACATCCAACATCGGATGATCCAAGCAAAAGACAGTTTATACAAATGACTTGAATATTTCAAGTTCCTCGTCCGCTTGTCTTTGTAGATGTTTCACAATTATGAAAAGACACGCATGAGAAAACTGCACCGAAAAAACAACTCATGGTATTTTATTTCTTTTTCGTATGCTGTGAGTTCGAGAGTTGGATGCATTTCTTTCAATTTCTTATCATAGTCTATACAGAGTTCACAGTTTATTATCTCAAGGAAGACTAGACACTTAATATGTTGGCGTGTAGAGTCTTTATTCACGGGTCTATATGATTTGTTCTGTATTAAGTTGTTTGGTTGGTCGTTGGTATGATTTTTCCCTTGAGATGTAAAACAGTTGCAAACATCTTGGTGAAACAAAAGATCTTGCTAAGCATTGACTTGCCTTGTATTGTGGGAGAAGATGAAGATAATAAGGTCTTCGTTTTTCTTTGCTAGATTGTTTGACTTGTTAACAATAAAGTTCGCTGTAAGAAAGTGAACACATCTATTTAACGCCCTTCTTTTCAATTCAATCTGAAATCTCTGGATTTGCATTCAACAAGACAAACTTGTACAATTTGTTTAGCTTCCTTTGGAGCAAAGCTATAGGGATGTGTAGCATTTGTGAGTAACTCACAACCGGACATCTGTTCATCTATTGAACTCAATAAATAAAAGTTCCAGCAGCAGCAGAGAACGAAACGAACATTACTAGCAAGGGAAACAGACTTACTTGTTTAGTGACTAAGCACTTTACAAGGAGCTTGGGAGGATAAAAGAATCGGATTGTTTGATATGACGGTCTTTTATTCACTAAATAAGAAATGCCGGCATTCCTCAGCCCACCAAATTATTTCAGACGCTTTGCCTGTTTAATTAGAAATAATAACAGGCGAGTCCTTTCGGACAAGTTTTAAACAATAAGATTGGACTATATCTACAAAACTAACTGGGACTAGGGAAGGATTTATGTGAGATTTATTATTGAAAAAGGGTTTATCAATAGGAATCAATTTTAACCGACTGAATAAAACGAGTGTAAGTTCATCAATCATGCGTAAACCAAAAAGGCAATAAGTTAAACTGTACGTGTGAGAGCAGCTTTCTAGGTGCTTTAGACGACACATCAGAATTTCGTAAAAACACAAGCAATCAAAAATCATACCATCCTTTTACATTTTCATACACTCAGTTGTAGCATTGTGTGAAATTTAATTAATCCTTCCAGTTTAAGCTTTGCTTTGGTGTCAAAAGTGAAATGAACTCAAAAGATTTCCTGGTTGTTCAAGTGTACGTGAATATTTCGCGAACACGTGCATTATTTAATGTTATTATGAAGTACACGGAGAGAATCTTTTACACAACACATCCCACTTGAATGTGAAATGGAGATGAGTAGCATCCTCGGTCTTTACACTCCTCTCGCATTGAAATCAAAAGGCGTGCTTAGCCATTAAGCAAATGTAATGATTCAGACAGACTTCGATTCTTAATGATTTGTTTTGATGAATACTTTTGAGATGTAATCTCTTTACTAGCTTCATTGAAGACAACGCTCAGTGCTTAGTGCATATTAAAGAGGCTTTTCAGCTAGTCACTCTGCACACCTTTGAATCAAGTTTTTAATGAGTTTCGTTTGTAAAAATTCCCTTAGACTCTGCAACCAGTATTTGATTCTAGTATTGCGTAGTTTCATTGAATAATATTCAGAAAGAGGTTGTGCAAAGTACTTCTTACAACTAAAAAGTGTCAGAGATTGTCATAAGCGGTATAATGTCCTTTTAAAATTATTTGATGAAACTGAGATTTACTTCCAGCTGCGAGGTGAACCTGAATGATCTTAGGGCGAAGAGAATAAACGAGTTGCGTCCGTCATTTCAGTATCATTCATGCTTATGGATTTTTGACACACCTTTTTCATTCGTTTGTGCAAGTGAAAGGGAGTTCTATTAGTTTATGGATCCCGTGAATAAACGTACATATTCTTTGACTAAAGAAATCGACTGAAGATGTGTTTTAAATCTCTCGGTAAAATAAAGTGTGGATTGAATTTCTAGCTCTTGAAGATCCATCGATGATTTATATGAATTTATGTGTATGTATTAGATACCTAAATTTTATATGATTTTAAATTCCAGTCGGGGTGGTCTGTTCCGATCGAACTGCTAGTTGGACCTGAGGAAGGTATTGCCTACCTAACAGAACGAGCAATTGAGGTGAGAATGTGTACAATTCCTCTTTTCCCTTTTCATCGCTCCGAGACTTTTATGCCACAACCTCCGCTGTGAACTTGTATCATTCTGTGGTCTCAAAATAAACCGATTGTTACTACATTGCTGAGATTTCAACAGCCAAGTTTGGCATTTTTATGACAGACTTTAACAAAACTATAAACAATCAAGAAAGATTCTTGCACTTGGGAGACCAATTCAAGAGGCGTGATTTGAAACAGAGCTTTTAACCTACGGTTGGCTGCGTGTAGTTTAATTACTTTATGGGTTCTTTTGGCATAAACTGTATTCCTGGATAGATTTTCTATTGTGCATTGTAGTAAAGTCCGCAGGGACATTCAGTCACCATATGTTTCGAGATGTTGAAACGAATGGTTTAAACGATGTCTTGATGGAGTGTGTAATGATTATTTATTAGCGTTTCACAACTATTTTGGAGTTTTCTAGCTATGAATTCTCAGGCCAAACAAGAGTTTTTAATCTGTATATTTAGAAATAATTAAAATGTTATGGAATCCTCCTAATAGAATATAGTTCTGACTTTTACCTCCAATTTGTGTTGACTAAAGAAATTTAAGAAATCCGTTTTGAAACTCCGTTGAGGGTATTTGAAGCTATTTGTTTTCCTGTTTAGTTTAACTGGAAACTAAGTTTCCTCCTGGAACCTTACGGTAGGGTAGTTTGGTTTGAGAAATAAACGGGTGGTTGTCAGGGAAGTTGAGATTGTCTGAAAATAGAATGGGCCACCAAGCATAGCGCTATAGGTGTGACGTGAATGTAAAACGATATGTTAGTAGGGAAGAAGTTGTTGGATGATGTGATTTAAGAAACTGTAATGGGAAGAGTGTGTAGGTAGATAAATGTTCGAGAGAATGAGGAACATCCATAAAAATGAATCATCAGCTATTCAACGATATTGGTTTCTTCATTCTTCCATCATCCACCAAACAGCTTTCTTCTAAACATTACAACTGGTGCGTTGTGCGCTGAAAGTGTTATTTCATAGTCTTCTCGTTGGTTGTTGTAATTGTAGTCAATAGAGGCAATGGAATAGCCTGAAATGCTCTGGCTGAGGTTGTTGCATAATACTTGCCATCATAACTTGTCAAGTTGTAGAGGGTTGCATATTGACTCTGGTTAGTTTAAACTTGATAACCTTAAAATAATGAAGTAAGAGACCGAGATCAACATATTGCCAAAAATATGTGAAGTTTAAAGTTTTAAACTGTACAATGCATGCACACCATCTTGTATCAGAGGATAATTAAAGATCAAACGCGTAAGCGTATGCGTAAAAGTTAAATCGGAAATAAGGATTGTGTAATTTGCTGCAAGTAGGGGAAGATTTGAAATCTATCTTCATGCAATTAAAATAAATTCCTTATTGTTCAATTGTCAAAATTAATATGCAATCGACTCCAGCAATGATGTTCATTTGAATTTTAACCCTGATTAACTTGATTGAAGGTCTATTGACACGAAACCTCTTTTGATGAGTATAAACTACCCACACATTGAAGACTTTGAGAAATACAATAACTTCAAAAAATGAGAACGTAATCAATCACAATTGCAGACTTTGAAATGTCCATCACGCATCATTGTTACTCAACTTGTATTCCTTACAGCATTCTCTTCCATTGTCGGTGTTGGAAGAAGCGAAGTTTAATTCATATTATTGACGTGCGATTAGTTCTTACAATCAATTTACAAATTGACGAGAACCGTGATGAGCTTGTCTTCGTTAAAGTGTCAGTGTCAATAGAAATTCGACTTTCGAAGGTCATTGTTAACTTTCCGACTTTTTTATGCACGGCAGCAAATGGACTTGCGGTGTAGATTGTAATTAAAATGTCATATTATGTGAATGCTGATATGCAGTAAGTTTTAGAGAGAGAAATGGAGTTGGAATTCAAAGTACTTTGCTCCTTTCACATATTTAAATGCGATTAGAATGTTAAGTAGGCACGTCGAATCTAAAGACCTATTTTTAGTGGAATGATCGTCAGATTGCGAAAGATTTGTGGATTATGGTTGCTTTGCGTGCGTCTAGGAAGTTACCTGTCCTGTAGGTCATTAATCATCCTGATAATTTGTCTTCGCTTACCTCCGGACTATAATACGTGTCCAGGAAATTGATATTGCGTGCGATGGTTAAAAATTCCTGAATGAGATGAAAGTGTACATAGAGTCTGCGTCAGTGAGGTCTACCCTAAAGAGTCCCTAGGACCAAATTACGTAACCATCAATCAGAAGGTGTGGTGTATTGGGTTGGATGCTGTTCTATAAGTAATGATGATTATTATTACCGTACACGTAATATTCTTGAATTACTGCCTTCTTCGTAAAACACGCCTGCAGCACAAGCCCAAAGAATATTTGAATGGAACATGAAATTGTTGAAAGAAGGCTACATAAGTCGGCAGTTCTCATTATTCATCTGTGGACTTGATGAACGCTACATTTCAAGACTTTATATTTAGTTACTTCCCACAAGAGGTGTAGATGATAAAAAAAGTACACAATGGTCCTTTGTAGCTTAACATGCATCTTGGTATTTTGATAGTTATGTACTTATGACTTTTTATCCAGAGAGCAAATAGCGCGGAGATATTCTCATGAGCCAAAATGTCAGACCATAAGCCCTTAACAGATTTGATGAGACTGCGATGCTATTATGAGTACTAAATTGGTTGCTTTCTCTATTGCAGTCTACGAAGGCAGCAGACTTCAGTGCAGTGAAGAGTATCCACACCCTCATCTCGGAGTGTGAGGCGCATAAGAAAGCAGTTTTGCAGTTAAGAATTTCGGGAGCAACGGAATGTCTCACGATAACGTGTCCGTCACTAACCGAAGCAGAAAGTATGGCAGACCTCATAGACGGCTACTGTAGACTCATCTCACCCTCCCATGCTTCCCTGTGGACCCGCAAAGGTAATTCTTTATTCATTTCAAGGAGTCTATTTCATCTGTTGGAAAATGAGAAGTGGTGGTGGCAGAGAAAGTGAGGAAAGGGACTTCCACCCTTGCAGAGAAAGTTAATGGTGGAAGGACGCGTGTTGTACTCTCCATACCTTTGTTCATCTGTGAAATGAAACATTCTCTGTGAAACCGAGGAGGGTAAAGATTAAGTGAGGAAGGGAGAAATTCCTATCCCTATTGGTTTTATGGCAATAACTTCGACTCCTTGACCAGGCAGATGTGTACAAGATACTTTGGGATTAGTCACGTTGCCCTTTTGTACTTTGTTGGCTAAAAGGAAAGAACAAGAATAGTTTCATAGGTCACGCCAAACATTTGTTCGGATTGGAGATGGCAGAATATTGTTATGCTGTGTGCTTTGCATAATGACAGATATTACAATACAACACCCGAACCATATGATCATATTGCCTAATGTTATTAATTTGTTTATTACAAGCTGCTATTCTACGGACATGTCCATGTCTGAAAGGTGGGATTGTGTTATTTAATCATCTAACAATAAGAATATTCAGAATAAGCATCAAAATCTATTAAGTTTTCATCGCGTTCTGCAATTCAGTTATGTTTGTTTATACATGCATTGGTTTTTTTCACACTGCTTGAACTTATTTTTGTTGTCATTGTGCTGTTGAAGATTCGTTGGATATAAAATGAGCTAAAATAATTGTTGAATGGTTTCAGATGCTCATCCCCCCAGAGGCCGAAGCCTAAGTAGAAATGCCAGTGGATCAAGTAGTCCCGTTGATTTCAACATGTTGGACGATTATGCCGAAATAGTTGATGAAGACGGGGACTATTCTATACCAGCCAGTAATAACACATTATAGTACTTTCTTACTTGCTAAAATGTTAAAATTCGTAAAAGCAGCCAAATCTGTGGATAGAGGTACCTACTATGTAGATTATTTTATTTTTACCTCTGGAAAATGTTAGATGCTCTAAAATGTTACCGAAAATGAAGTGAAACGAATGTTCGGAAGTTTTACAAGTACCACAGAACTATCCAGTAGGTTCAGAAAACCTTTGAGCCATATGTAGTTCTGAACACGTTATAAATCATCGGTATTGGGTTCTTTTGCAACTAGAGAATGTGTTGTCATACGAGTCTATTGATTATTTTCACAGCTCGTGATTACGAACTAAACAAGATGAAAGTAGAGCTCGGGGATATAATTGGACAAGGACAGTTCGGTGATGTTCACGAAGGAGTGTACCAGACAAAAGATAATGAGAAAGTTCCTGTTGCAGTCAAGACATGTAAAATGGACGCAGATGCTGCGACTACAGATCGCTTTCTCGAGGAAGCATGTAAGTGTGTCTTCATGCTGTATTGATCATTCTGGCCTTTAATGTAATCACATTATTATACGGAGTTTCTGTAAAAACTGACTTTCTCATATGCCAACAATTTTCTGCCAGACCCGGTGGCAGGTAATTTCCTGAGTTTGGCATCCTTCCTATTTTTTAATTTATACAACATTGGATCATAATTAGGTCATATCATCAGCTTGTTACGCCTATCATAATAAACCATTTGCGAGTTTGTCGATCTATGTTGTAAATCATGTTGTACGAGGAGGATTCGCGAATATAAATTTCTCTGACAGTCTCAATCGATCTACTTGCCAAAGTATCCAGTCTGCTTTTAAATAAAGCATGGAGTGCTCTTTTCTAATTTTAATGAAGAAGTGTATTGCAACCTGCTGGTTTGGGAAAGAACAATTACATATTGTGTGGACTAGATAAGGAAATAATTAATTTCTGGCATAACCACAAAACTTTTTACAGGACACACAACAACTACTTGTGAAATGACACAGGTGTAAAATGATATTGTAAACTCCTGTGAGGAATTCTGGATAAGGAATCCAAATACGAATTGAAATAATTTGATATTTACTTCTTTGCTTAACCTGCAGTTACATGTAATATTATGTGTTATGCTAAATTCATATGATTATACACACACAACGAAAACAGAAATCTCAGTCGCAGAGAGACACTCTTACTTGGTTTTTGGTGCTCCCTAAAACTGTTTTACATTCATCTCCATAACATGTTATAAAAAGTGATGTTTCTTGTCCAATGATAGTGGTGAGTCACTAATTTGCATGAGAATATGGAGATGCAAAGCACATGTGGAAAGTCCGTGAGATTTTATGTGGTAGATGCAATCTAATCTTATGGAAGTTTTATTTTAAAGTTTGATTCATAATTTCAAGAGTAGACAACTCCACGTACACAGTAAATTTAATGCTTACTATATTAAGTGAGACCTCAGGTTTGCGATTCTAGTGTTGTAATTTATTCTGGCCAGAGATGCTCGTGTAATCAAAAGGGTTTTTAAACATAAAAAAAGCTGTCAGTTTGTCATTTGCACAAATCCTTGTGATTTCTACTATAAAGGCTGTAAAAAATATAGAATGAAAAATAGGTTTTGCACCCATACAACAATTTAATTGGTTTCGCAGATATCATGCAGCAATTCGATCACCCACACATTGTAAGGCTAATTGGAATCTGCTCATCACCTGCTCCAATATGGATTGTAATGGAGCTCGCTGAATATGGAGAGATGAGAGCGTTCCTTCAGAAAAATAGATCAGTTTTGGATCTCTATACGCTTATCCTGTATTGTCACCAGTTGTCCACTGCTCTATCGTATCTTGAATCAAAGAAGTTTGTCCACAGGTAAGGATTTAGACACTCATCAGATCTTGAAAGAAACCCATTAGAGATAAATTTATTAACTGAACCGTTCCTTACTGGCTTTTCTAAAATTGTGTATTTAATATTCATGATTGCAGGGACATCGCAGCACGTAATGTTTTAGTGTCAGCCCAAGCTTGTGTCAAATTAAGTGATTTTGGACTCAGTAGGTGAGTCTTGTATGGAAGTTCTTGAAGATTTATTGCTTGGCGTGAAATGATAATGTATGAGAATGCTTGTGGCGTGTATGGAGAAGCTGCGTATCGCTCAGTGTGTGCGGACGGTACTCAGAAGCTGCGTAAGATTGACAGATGAAATATCATGTTTTATGATCCCAGGTGGGTGTCTGAAGATCAGTGTTATTACAAAGCTTCAAAAGGCAAGCTCCCTATCAAGTGGATGGCCCCTGAATCTATCAATTTTCGCAGATTCAGCAATGCCAGTGACGTCTGGATGTTTGGTAAGTTTCGTTGAAGCTTGAATTGAATGTAGGTAGGCAGTCTAGCATTTATGACCAACTAGAAAATATGGGAGTTAAAGCACTCGAGCTTCTGCCAAATCTATGACATTTATGAAGGAGCAATAAAACTTGTGATCTTTAGATTCCCCTTTACCGCACAAACATGTGTGGTACTGGTAACTTGTAATTTGATTGTGTGAGAAAGATTTTGGCTAGAAGTGTGGCATTGTGTTGGATCAAAGAATCTTAGCCTTCTCCTTGAGATTAGAAATGAATTCGAGTGGCATCATTGAGTCTGACTCGTCTTCTGGATGTGATTTGTAGGTGTGTGCATGTGGGAGATCTTGATGTTCGGTGTGAAGCCCTTTGCTGGGGTTCAGAATAATGATGTGATAGGGAAGATCGAAAACGGAGAGAGACTTCCACTTCCCCCAAACTGCCCTCCGAGATTATACGCCCTCATGTCACAAAGCTGGTCTTATGAGCCGTCCAAACGTCCTGGATTTCAGCATTTGAAGGAAACGCTTTAGTAAGCCCTTACTTTCCGTATTCTTAATACTAGAATGCGATATCATCCCATGTGGGGAATCTGGGGAACAACAACGAACTCATAATGCACGAGAAGTTGAAGAGATTACATTTTTGTTTCAGTGAGATTTTGATGGAAGAGAGACAGCAACAGAAAGACATGGCTAAAAGGGAGAACCGTCGGTTACAAACAATGTCATGGGGTAAGTCTCGATGAAACTGTAGTGTACGACACGAATATCCTTCAGAATGAATGCTGTTCAACATGATATTTTATGACAGCTTCGTCAGCTTCAGACGAACAAGCCCCACCTAAACCTCCAAGGGTAGAAAGGCCTGTCTTGGGAGAAATCCAACAGCAGCAAGCAACAACGACTTACGTGGTGGCTCAGAATCCCGAAATTTTGTCTCAACTAATGAGAGAAAGCGAACAGAGGGGCGTGAATCCCGCAGCGTACTCAACTCCAGCCTCGGCCTTCAACACGATAGCGGTAGATTTTGTTGGAGGATCTGGAACTTTAGGGTCACCAAAGAGAAAAGTCAAAACCAAATTATTTCCAAATATCTCTGTCGATCATCAAAGTGGAAATGCATCAAGTCAACTGTTGATGGACGGGGGTGCAACTGCTTTGCTCAATCAGAATTGCAACACCCTGTCCAGTCTAGGGACTATGAGTAACAGTTCTAGTTCAGATATATTTAACATGTCCTCCAGTACCCCTGGTGGCTCCAAACCTGCCTCAAACTATGGAACATTAGACAAGGTTTTTACCATCTCATTCTCTTTAATATGCTCACTTATCCTTCCAAAGGAACTTCTCAAAACGCCTGGCATTATTATATGCATGAGACTGGCAGAGTTCCATTAATAATATGGATTATTTGATTTTTGATTTTGACGAGCACCACTGTTTTTATTACCCGTGTTGGAAAGTGTTTTTTGGTTTTCAAAGGTTCATGGATGACGGAAAAATTATATTTTACTTCACACTCATTATATTTGGTTTGGTTTTGGTTTCTTGTTGGTGGTGATAGTCTATTGTACTATAAAGTATTATAGAAAATGTAGAAGTATATATCTACTATTACTATTAGTAGTCTTGTATAAAGCTCTCTCTCTCTCTTTCTCCTACTTTCTCTTGTCCTCTGAAACTCTAAATATACAGAGTCTTTTGTTCCCACAGTAGTACTTTATTTTTACTCCGACATAGATTGGGCCTGAGCTTTATGAAGGCTACTGAAAGAGTGTAGTTCTGATTGTTGCATGCATGTCTGTTATCCTGTGTTACGGTTTTTGTGTGTGTGTGGAAGTAATCACTGCTTCAGATTCAGAGTGAAAGTTATTTTGTTCTCGTGACTGAGCGGAGTAAAATTGTAGGTGAAAGGAATGAATGCTTATGTGCGATTTGTTGTACTTAGGACCTGAAGAAAGGCTTAGACGGAGCGGATGTGGAGCTGAGGTACAAACAAGAACTAGAACACAAGCTAAGGGAGCAACAAAAGCAATCAGAGGAAGACAGTAAATGGTTGGCAGAGGAGGAAAACAATTTGGTGAGATTATCTTTCCTTTCACACAGGAAGTCGCACGTTAAGATGATCACACGAGTTCATACCGAATTTGTTCCTTTTCCTGATCCTTCCCCTTCCGTGGTGGACTCACTTTACGATTCTAAAAGTTCTAAATGAATCTATCTTTAGACTTTGACATTTAAGTTAGGAGTTATATATGATTGGCATTTTGGAAGAGAGAGAACCCTAAACTCTCGGTCTCGTTTTTTTCTTTTCTTGTTCCTTACGAAAGTCTTAAAATAGTAAAAGGTGGATGTTGAATGGTAAGTTGTCTGATATGACTGTGACCCCAATTATGTTTTCTTTACAGAGAAAGCGTCTATCAATCACTAATAGCGTTTCGGATCGATCCGATAGTGAATGTGGGGATGCTCCTAATGGATCACCTGGTCTTTCCCAAGTAGGAGACTCTGTGTCTCTGTTTAATGGAGGAACTTCCTCTTCTTCGGATTCAAAAGTGATCGTTGTAAAAGTTCGTGGCTAAAGAATTCCCATAAAGCTTGGTGTATGTTGTTTTTTGTAAGCCTGGTGAGTAAAAAGGGTCTTTGTTTTTGCAGAAGATGGAACCGACTCCGACTGCAGACTTGGATAGAACAAACGATAGAGTTTATGACAGTACTACTTGCGTTGTGAAAGCCATAATGGAGCTTACTCAAGGAGTTCAAAAGCCGTGGAAAGTAGAATATTTGGACCTTGTTCGAAATGTTGGGCTGGAGTTGCGAGGACTTTTAGGCAGTGTGGATGAACTAGTCGATATCTTTCCCGAGTCGGCAAAGCATGAGGTAACCTTAATCCCAAAATGATCCACCCAAAACACCCTTGTATGTCTTGGCTACCGTGAAAGTGCTAAATTCTCATTTCTGTTACATTTTAGGTTGAAATGGCTCATCAAGTTTTGAGTAAAGATATGAAAGAGTTAGTGAGTGCCATGCGTCTGGCAGAGAAATACAGTTCCACGACTTTAGACCTCGAGTACAAAAAGTGAGCATGTCTTCTTTCGCTCCCAACATTTTAAGTGAATAATCCAATTTACATGAAATGAAACATTAAATTGTGTTTTCAGAGGGATGCTCTCCGCTGCTCATGTACTTGCGATGGATTCCAAGAACCTATTGGACGTAATTGACTCAATTAGAGTGAGGTGTCCGGAAGTTGAAGTGTTTTTGGCAAAGCGAGGAACCCGTTCTGCTGGGGCGGCGACATCTGCTTCAGCTTCTGTAGAATCTACCCGAACTTTACCTTCATTAGGTCCTTTAACATGATCTCTCAACACCACCTACACATAATGCCAATTTATTCATGTTGTGCTATCTTATTACTCGAAATATTAATGCTCGTAACAACGTATCTGTCTAGAGGTAGAATGAACCATTCACATCATACAGAGTGAGATTATTAGATAATATATACGGTGGTGTAGCAAACCAATATAGAGAAAGTTTAGTGAGCTCAACGGACTTGTAACAATCTTTAAAAAACTGCCCGGTTACCGTTCTATCATTATCGTGAAATAATCATTCTCAAGAAATCATTTAATGTACGGCATTTACAGTGAGCTCATTGCTATTGATGTATTCAAATATTCAGAAACAGAGCTGTTCATGGAAATACTGATTTTTACGTATCCAGTAATTGTTCTACATGTTTAACGTGTTACATAACCACTACTGCAACGCATAGTATGTTGGTGTTCCAGCAATTGTTACTAATCAATTTAGGACTAAACACTACCGTATATTACGTAGCAAGAGAATATTATGCATGCTAGTCAACCAACTTACGTTAGTTAGTTCAGGAATTCTGGCCTAATATTCTCAATGATGCGACCAATTGTTAAGGCACTAACTGATACTTTAAGCTAACAAACTAAAGCACTATTTAATCGTGACCTATGATGACAAGGTGTAGGTTAGATTAAGTCACCATTCCACATCGTTTCAAACACCTTGAAAATGATGAAAGTATTACGTAAATTAATTTTTAAGGATGAACTCATATGGAACTTATACTAGTATGCGCATTAGTTCTTATGTTAAGGATCGACCAATACTTTTACTTGATATGCACGATGATAGTTTGAGACTGAAATGAGTTTGATGATGGATTATTTGGTTCCGTGCTTATTGTAAATTCATTTTTGTTTGAGAGATGAATGCTAATAACTTGTAAGGTGTTTTGAACCGATGTACCTCATTTTAGGATAAATTTTTTGCATCGTTTGAGCTGCAACGTAAAAATGCCAGCAAAGAAAATCACGAGTATGTAAAACGATAAGAATTGATGAACTTTAACTGCTTGAAGAAAAAGTGTCAGTCAATCAATCCTAGACATCACTTTAACTAAATGTTAATCGTATACTAAATGTCCTACAATTTTGTTGTAAGTGCGATTGAATATGTAGAGAACACTAATTTTTGTTATAAACATACGAAGGGATAATACCAGTCATATTAGTTATACGTATTTTGCTGATTGTAATTGCAAAGGTTTTGGTAGTTTAATTTAGATATCGTGACAAGAGATATAGTAATTTATTGACAAACTTACTACAAAGAAAATGGTTCACTACAAGTAGACTATGTCGGAAAATTCTTGTCTTGTGGTTGTGATCTCGAAGAAATATAATAAATGTGTCTAATTCACAGTTTAAATGAAGAATTGAGGAGTTGGGTCGTCCACTGCACTCTAAAGTGTCTTTGAATCATTTTCTATCCTATTCATAACATGGTGTGGTTTTGACAGAGAACTATTGTGAAGTAGTCATAATTCCAATATCTCTACGACTCTTACTCTTGAGATATTGCTTGCTGGGATTGAAACATATCATGACACTTCAATGTACTCTGTTACAGCAAGGTTGTTGTTCCCCTTATCGACAAAAATATTTCTATTCGAACTACGTCATAATATTTTCTTCGATGAATGCCTTTGTAACAGAAAAGAATTCCGCCAATTTAGGTACGTGTATAGAATTTATTTAACTTATTCGTCATATACGTGAATTTTTACACGATTTACACAGTTAATGCACCCTTGTGAGAGCATTTACAGCTAAATCATTTACCGTATTATTATTGGCATTCCTACGACTTATTCACCGACAGCCGACTAATTGTTTCAATCGTGAATGATGACCTATGCTGATGACTGAAGATGTTGAATGAAGAAGATATATTTTGAACAGTAGACTTATTTGAACGGGTCCTCAGCCTTGGCGAGCTTGAACCAGTAGCCACACTCGCATCGCTTAGGTTCTCCAGCGTAAAGCCACATGTAGTTAACGTAGAAAGCGTCTTCGTGGCACACACACCCGACCAATCGCATTTCGTGAGCTGAGGGAATCACCGTCGGTTGATCTTTCGTTCCTGCTGCTCGCTTTACCACTTTCATGTTGAAAGGATTCTACAAAATCAATTCAAATAATTTAAAATATTAGGAATAATAATAACTTAAAGTCCATTGTTGAATAACCGTTTACTTACATCGTTTCCTCTTGCGATAGCGTCCAGTTCTTTCCTCTCCAACCCAGTGGCGTGTTCCAAGGGATCTCCCATCGCTATGTACACAAAATCAATCACAATATTAATAATATATTATTGAACGGACTAAACATATTTTGCACAAATACAAAATGCATTTAATTAGTCCAAATGACTACTACAATTTAATTTCCTACTATACAATCCCCACTTTTACTCATTGGGTCAACTGGTCAACTCTTT